>APFE031349472.1:11849-216418 GCA_000404065.3 Pinus taeda
TAATGAATTGTTTCATATACTCCTTGGTCTATATGTTGAACATGCTTTGTTTTATGGAATATTCAGGTGTTATGTAATTGTTTGATTGTTAGTGTATGCAGGTTTCAAAGTGAAGGAGGAGCTCATCTGGATCGACGAGGCTAGACTGCTGTAACAAGTGTTGGACTTGAGGTAGGATCGAAAAACACTTGGTTTCTCATAGAATAATGCATGTTTAGAGAAGGATTGCTCTTAATTGTCTTTTTTGTCACTAGAGAGTCTTAGACTCCTAGGGAGGTTAGTTTTGTCCAGAAAAATAACTCTTTCCGCATGACAACAGGTTTTGAGTCCAAGGAGGTGGTAATGCTCCCTTGTCGCATATGCTAGCTACAGCATAGGACAATCCTCCATCTCATGATCAAACTAGGTACAATACAAACATGATGGATGCATTGGATTCATACAATCATGGGCATAATGTCCTGGCCCTTCGCAATTGTAACATATCAGCCATCTGTGACCTCTTCCAGGTCCTCCTCCACCTCGGCCTCGCCCGCGCCGCTGAAATCTAGTTCATGCCACTCTTGTGTTTTGGTCAAGGGGCTACGATTCAGCTTGAACTTTGTAGGTGGGAGTTCTATCCATCATCAACTCATAGCTTCTACAAGTGCACTCATCATATCCAACCAATCTACAAAAATTATAGAACAACTAGTTCGAATTTTGCGTGTACTACAATAGCAAATGGTAGTTGTCTGTAGCATTCTTTCCTCCTATTTGACAAATTGCATACCACAAAGTAGGTGTCGTGCTAGGTCTTGCGTGTGCCTCTAATCTTAACGGCATCGATCCTCCTCCCATGAGGTAGTTGCGAACACCAGGCAGTGGTCCTTGTCATGACCCCGACCCTTGTGTTTTACGCACCATACCTCTTCACACACTTTCAGGCAAGCTGTCCTATCCTATTTCGGACTCTCCATCTCAAGGCATAAAGTTTTCAACTACCCGTGGATCTACTGAACTCCCAAGTTAGGATCCTGCATCGGGGTTTCATGCAGCCTCATCACGATCTCCAAATCCTCTGCTGAAGTCATTAACCTCTGTTGCGATAGCGCGTTCCTCAAATGCAGCGTTAGCAATGCTACAAACCATTCGTGGTGTCTTCCATCCATCAAAGTCATATTAGCTTCGCGAATCGTACACTTCAGTCTCTGATCCAACTCCCAAGGAGTCTCACCTAGTAGCATTGTGATCTATTTGAACTGAATGATTGACTGCATCTCTGACTTTGGCCTGCTAAATTCTCTATTCAGCACAATTTGGATATCCGTGATCCCCACATTTGGATTATCATTAGAATGCCTAATATACCAGGTTAGTGTGCAATCCTAGAAAGTGCTAACCAGCGTTGCTTTCTTTATATTATCATGTAACTCCCTGCACTTCCCATACAACCCTTATCATGAACCAAAATTGGTTTGAATCTTCATTTCCTACTCCCTTAAACATAAGAAACTTTATCGCGCTTTCCATATTGACTCATGGTGGTGGCGGAGGTGGTACGGGTGAAGACGGAGGTGAAGGTAGTAACGTTGGTGGCGGTGTGGGTGGGGGTGGTATGCACGGAATCCTCTACCTTATTAAATTGATCACACTTTGCGGAAAGACCTTCGCGAGCTCTTCCTTGTCCCCTCGCAGAGGTGAAATCAAAGGTTTATTCTCTGGTCCCTTACTTCCTTTATTTCTATATGTTTTTCCACTTCGTGTAGCTCCAGACATCAAGGTAGTTGCATAACCCTTTTTTCACACAATAATATTTTAATCCAAGTATTAAGAGACTTTACATAAGTACCTAACGGTTCTTTGAGAAAGTGTCGCTCTGCCTCACTATAGCTAACTGAAGTATCTACCATGAACTCAGTAATGAATCCTCCTATAATCCGATCGCGCTAGTGATAAACAGTGCATGTGATCTTACCCTCTGATGCTTCCAATCTACGCACCAACTATGGGATCCACACAACAGGATTGTCGAGCTTCCACCTTCCTCGGCTATCTACTAGCTTCACAGTCCACTCGTATAGCTAAGTAGGGAAAGATACGAAGAAAATTTCATGGATCTTTGTGTACAGGTAGCAGTCTAACCACTCTTATTTTGTTAGTCATAGATTCTTGTTCTCCTATGCCACGAACTTGTGAATTCTCCTGTCTAACCAACCTTCAATTTCCTTCTTAGTTGGATTCCAATGATATGACATCAGACATTTGTATGCAGATTCCGGTCCCGGCAACAAAACCATTTGTTGGCTTGATGTGGCCTGACCCAAGTTCGAAATTATTTATCCAAACAAATCCTTGTACTACTGGCCCTTTCGGCGACAGTCCGCGGAGCATGGATTGAGGTCTCACCTAAAGCAATATGGGGGGATGTTGGAACCAATTTTCCACACACTTGAGATTTCTGAGGGGTCGGTTTAGTCCAATTGTGAATACCTTCACGCAGGTTACTTCACGCACTATCGTGACCTACGTGGCCTTTGTGCTTTGTTATGCTCACCTTCGCGCAACCCTAACCAGGGGCTGAGGTGCTTTCCCGTTGCTAACACAGTGATCTGTGCTATTTCTCCAAGTTACACCATAGATCTTGCTTATCTTCTTATAACAATTAGTTATGTTTGAGTAAACAAATACCTTATCTTATATTCGCTTTATCAACACATTCATATAAGTTCACGCATCATATAAACAATAGAAATTTGAAATTATACCCAATACATTCAATGTAGAAAACAACAAAAGATACGCAAAAATGATGTAAAGCTTCTCTTTATTACTTCTCATAAATTACAAACTCAACCTACCCTATGCACTCAGTTGCAGGGGTCCATACACTCAGCTACAGACTACTAGGCCTCTACGCACTCAGCTACAGAGCCTTTTCCTACTCTACAACCCAAAGACACAACTCAACATTTAGATAAGACTCAATTGTTCTTCTATTCATTCTTGACTCTATTAGATTAGATATCATTACAACTTAGGGCCTCACTCTATTTATACAATACCATGGTCTGTGGACCATGGGTAGAACTCTCAAGCAGACATTACATTACATACGTAAGGGTGGGCAATCCTATGACTCAATTACAACTTCGCGCTCCACACCCACAAATCGCAGAGTCTTTACATCAGACTTAGTCAAAACTTGGGCTTTAAGCCCTAAAACTTGCCTTGGGGGATCACATGCTCAACATGGTTCATTGGAAGAGTCTCAATCTAATACAGTCATCCACAAAAGAAATTGAATACCACCAAAGATGGTATGTGGTGATATGCATAGTCAAGTTCTCTTCTAGATTTCCTTAAATGGTTATTTAAAAGGAATGGGAGGCCACTAAGGGTCATTTCATATGGTGTCATTAGTCAACTTGTCTAAATATGGAAAATCAAGTGATGCCAAAAATGTAAGTTGATCTTAGTTTAATGGGTATAAATGTAAATATGGACGCCTATATGGACCTTGTGATCCCTTCATAGCATAGTTTCCAAAAGATAATTTTTGGCCAAAGGAATTACTAGACCTAGGGCATTGGATCCCCAAACTAATTGTGATAGTGGAGAGATTATTTCCCCCAAGGAAAAAGGAACTCCCAAAATCATGGATAATGATGTGATTGTACCCAATAGTAGAAGGATAAATTTCTGTTACAAAAGCATCATCGCATCTGAGAGAACTTGTAGTCATAGTGGTACTTGTGGGGACATTTACCCTAGATAAGTAAGCCCCTCCAAATGCATTGCAACATCTAAAGAAGGGAAATCCTCCTAACAATAACTACCCTATGGATTTTTATGTCCCTCCAAAGCCATTATTTTCCCAAGACTATCTAAGAATAGGCATATACCCCCGAAAGAAAATTCCATGAAGAAGGTTCTCTCATCCTAGATATTGTGACCATAACTATATAAAAACTAGGTGGTAACCACCCAACTCTTGCAGGTTGACTCTTTCTTTCCACTATGTGAACATGAATATGGATGGAGGGAGGGATATAGATAGGCTCATGAAACTACTCGAGGTTGAATAAGAAACTAGTGTGATGCCCCAAAGTGAGAAAAGAGGTGTTGTCAAAATAAGAGTGCACCCCATCCTATTAATTAATGTAAATGAAGACATCATGGAGGTAAATCCATAAATAGATGGTGAATAAGGCCCCTCTCTCTCATGGTAGATGAACCACTCTCACTAGAGATTTGATGAGATAACAAGGAAAAAGGTTTAGTGAAATAGACACTCACTTGTATAAGCACATGGTTGAGAGGATTAGTCAAAGGTGGGTAGATGTGTGGTCACATAAGTTTTTCCACCACCTCAACGGTGACTTGGTATTCCCCCTCTAAACTTAGAATAACCATTCCAAATCCAATTTGATGTAATCCTTCAAATGACATAGTTATCCTAGATCTCTACGATGGTGAACCCTCATTTTTGGGAGAAAGGTTTCTTAATCATCGAGAAAAAAAAATAATTGGTCAACCACGCTCAATATAGAAGTTTAAGTAAATAATTCATTAAGACACCCTTATGGAAAGATAGAATCTAACCAAACAACATGCACTATAAAAATCTTTGAGAGATGCAACAACTAAAACACCTTAAAATGTACTTCTTGAAATCTAAGGAACTTGAGGAGATGTTGATGGTGTTGGATACTGCTAACATACAGGGGATCACCTCGATATAAGGTCCCAATTATACCTCACGCCATTTGGTATAGGAGTCTCATCCAAAATATGGCTCGAGTGTTGTTTACTTAAAGATATGCCTTGGATTTAGATGTCACCACAAGAGAGAAGCACATATGTGCTTTCTAATGAGAAAGTGAGTGTGCCTTGTGACTGTGATAATTGCATATGTATAAAGGTTTTTTCACTGTGAAGGGGAAACAAAGTGAGCCTCTAAGAGAGAATTAAGAGAACTACCCTAATGGACACACACATAAGAATAGAAATTCTTGTCTAACATCAAGTGAAATAGTTCACATAGATACAACGATCATTATAAAAATTACAATAAAATTACAATCAATTAAGCATCAAAGTCACCGAAATAGTTCAATTAGCTTAGTACAGGTGAAAGAAAACATGAACCATAAAAATTTAAGGAATAGTAATAGAAACATTCACAATTAATACGTGAAATTGTGATGGACTTAAAAGGCTTCAATATTAAGAAAATGTTAAAATATACATAAATACAATGGAGATCACTAGCTTCAATAGTGGAGAATTAAAGCCACTACTTTCTCTCGAAAATCACTAACTTTGTCTCTAATGCCTTGTGGGAGAAGCCAAGGTTAACATGCCTCTACATGAGAAATGAGGATCCTTTTATAACCTGAGGCATGAATTTTCACATCCCCGTGACTCTTGACTTTCCAATCCTAATTACCTTTGGGATTCTACAACCTTTGGGCTTCCAAATGAATTTTGGAATTACATATTACTTTTGGTATTACATGGATTTTTGACTTCGATGGCTCTTTTGTCCATACATGACTCTTCAACTTCCACTTATTTGTATTTACAATGATTACAATATTACATCATAAATTCCACATCATTGTATGATGAAGACCTGACTTGTCATAATCATTGGTGACTGGGACTAATAGTGAGTGATGACATGGACTTTCTTCAGTGGTGACATGACTATCAACTTCTAATCATTGATTCCTTAACCCTCCAAATGGTATTTCATCTTGATGTCTTTAGGGTGCTTCGATCATGAAGCTTTCATTATGTTCTTTGTTTTTTGATGATTTCTTTGTTTTTATTCTCTACCCAATATTTCAAATGTGTTCTTACCATGTTGTTTCTAAGATACCTGTGGCTACAATCACTCATGAAAGGCAATGAATAAACCTAAAAATATCATATTCTAGCATGTTTTATGCAAAATTTATGTTCATTCCATTTTAGTGTGCTTAAAAGGGACAAGGGGAGCTTCTAGGTACAGTAGCACACTTCGAAGGGCTGAAGGGATGATGAGAGAAAGCTTAAGGGATTTGGAATGTGCTCATGTACTCATGGTAGAAACATAATCAAGGTAGGGCACATGACGCAAGTTCGAATGACAAAGGAGGATGCTTTAGGCTTCCAAAGTGTGTTGTGCACCCAAGAGAGGGAGGAAGGATTCTGGGAACACTCCTAAACGCTAAAGGAAGAAGGCTTAAGGCCTTCGGGGTGCACTCATTCACTTATGAGGCCTAGGAGGGCACTTGGTGCAAGTCTGAAGGTTGAAGGTTGATGATTTGTGCCTTTGAAGAGTGCTCATGTATTGAAATGGTCTAGGAGGATGCATGGAAAATTATGGAAGGATGAAGTTTTGACCTTAAGTTCTTCAGGGTGCGCTCATGTGCTCAAGGCGAGCAAAATTCTTTGAGTTGAAGGAGTGTACTCTAAAGAAGACTTGGTCTCTTGAAGGGTTCCCTTTAGAATAAGGAAGGGGAAAGAGCTTAGGGAGTGCACTCTCCACTCTTATAGGGTGCATTGAACACTTCAACACAATTAAGGATTCCTAATCAAGGCCTCAAAGTGGGCTCATGCACTCTTTTCTTCAATGGGTTTGCTTTCCAACCAAATATTTGTCTTAGTTAGGATGATAAGACAAGGTGTGAATAAGATACGTTTAGACATAAAACCATCTATGAATCATACCAACTCATCAAGAAAACTTAGAAAAGCTTGGAAAATGATAAATATACATCCATAATACACTTTGCACACATTTCCCAAATACAACGAGTGAATTGTGTGCAAATGTGACCCAAAAGAGTTGTTTTACAATGGCAAAGATGTTATGACCATGAAATGAACCTAAAGATGTTCTAACCAATGCAATGACACTTGATACCATTTAGATACACTTGAAACACATACAATAACATGAGATGACACTTGATGATCAAGGCAACAATGGTAGTAGGCTCAAAATTTGAATGTAGTGAAATTTTTGGAGGGTATTGTAGCAACGATATCACATGGTCAAACACTGGGTGGAATTCATCTTCTATGTCCAAGAATAGATTTCTGTTAAAGGTGAGACATTCAGGAATAATTTATTACCTATATTCCCCCTTTTGACATAGTTTTATACATAACATCTCACTTTTATCTACTTGGTTGAACACACACAAAGATATACCATATCAAAATTGTTTCAATCCAGGAAAGGTTAATGTGCACAGCGAGTTTATGATATTCAGAGTATGAGTTTTCATCTCTGGTGTTGCTCCACTGCTATTATGTCTAGAAAGTACCCCATAGGAGTCACTTGAGGAGAAAAAATGTTGCTTTACTACCAATAATGCTGGACAATACACCGATGAATTCGCTTTCTTCATATCCCTGTGCACGAAGCTTTCTTATTTCAATGTTTATTTATTTATTTAATAACATTATGCATTGGAAGTTATTATTTTCAATGGGAAGAATAGGGATCTTGAATTATAATAGCCTAGGATGTTTCCCCTTCAAAGAATTATTTGTAGACCTCTGATATTGGTTTTCTCACTTTATATTTTCCCCTTATCCTTTCTATACTCTATTGGAGAAGCGTTAACATATAATTATATTTACACGAAGTGGAGTATTTTAAATACTAGCATACACACATATCTAATATGTTCCCTCAATGTTTTCCTTGGACGGATTGTATTTTCCATTTGGACTTGGTTCAACCTATGTCAGTTTCCCAAACAAAGAAGGAGAACAATAGAAAGCCAAGAATTGTGATTGTCAAACTTTTATTTTATTACCCCACAAAATCCATTTTGAGCCATGCACTTTCATAGACGATCTTATTTATGTGAAATCACCAACAAGCATGACTTGACTAGACATGACTAACATAAGACATGTATGACTGACATAAAAAAGGGAAAGGAAACAAAACAGTTGTATAGGAAATGTAGCTTGTAGTTGCTACTAGAAGTAATGTTTCAAATCTCTTATGATCGAGTTTTTCTTTAATGGTGCAAGGTCTAATCCATAGAATTTGGAACTTTGTGTGTTTACCTTTGTCTTCATCAGGTTTATCCCACTTTAGTACTAGGTCACCACAATCAAATCTGCTTGCCCCTATAGACTTCTTATCAAACCAATGCTTTACACAGTTTGGATGCATGATGAATCCATCCTTGGCTTGGAACCTTTAAAGTGTCTTTCCTTCTCTAAACCATAAGACAAGGTCTACCTTGTGACACTTCAGAGAGTTTCAAGGTTGGATGATACAGGTCCAGGGGCAAGATAACCTCTTTTACCGGAAAATAAAAAGTAAAGTGAGGTTGTTAGGGAAGGCTTGGAAGTTACTTGATTAGACCATAATGCATTAGTCAAGGCAGTATGTCAGTTCTTCTGCTCAGAGAAAATGGTTTTGTTGATTATGCAGATAAGTTTTTTATTTTCGATTCAACCAAGCCATTTCCCCGTGGGTAATAATTAGATGCATGTTTTAAAAGAATCCCACTTTCTAGTGTGAATTCATAAATTTTTAATGATAAAAAGTAATTCTAATTATAAAAGCAACTAACATCGGAACACATAACTTGGTTATAATGTTTTGATGTAAGAAGTGGATGACTTCCTCGCCATTTACTTGTTTGAGGGGAACTACTTTTGACCACCAGGTAAAATAATTTTATGTTGTTAGGATATACCAGTGTTGCTTTGATGAGTGAGGAAATATTTATCTTATAAAATATAGGCCCCATTTTTGGAATGGTTCCTCAAATGCTACTGGCAGCAATGGGGCAACTAATCATTGATCGCGACCAGCGCATCTCAAACAAATTTGGCACTTCCAAACCTAGACATGAGCATATTTGAATAAAGTGGGCCAATAAGAACTAACCCTCATAACTTTATGGGTTGTAGTGTCATCCACATAGTGGCCACCTACTGATCCATCGTGCAAGTCTCTAAGCACCTTCATTGTATCCTGTGAGTCAAGCCATCTTAGTAGGACATCATTGTGGGTCTCCTTGAAAAGAACTCTGTGAAATTTTTTATAAGATAGAGGTTTTAAATGGATTTCCCTCTTTTTTTTTATTGGAACAGTGCATGGGAAACATGCCATGTGATAGAAATTTCTGTAAATCTAAATACTATGGTGTTGTAGACATGGAATCAAGAACGTGTTCCATATTGTACATTTATATCTCCTACTCCCAACTTGGAATATCTTTCTTAGGAGCATCTCCTTCTTCATCTACTATGACATTTTATGGTATGAACTGGTTTGAACTCTAGAAATTGTTATTGTAAAAAGGTCATCCATTTAGCCCTCTTCTCACCCAATTATTGTTGACCCAATAGTGCTCATACTGCTAGATGAGGCTAAAAAATTATCGTATGATCTTTTGAAATATAGGGCCTAAAATACTTAATTGTCTTGTACACAACATATTCATGTATAAAAGATATAGGCCACTCATTTCATTCAATATCCTTCTATGTCAATACGACCACAATTGACAAATCCAAAGAAAACATATAGAGCAGGAAACATTTACCATAATATGGATAGAATAACATGGATGCATCAGTAATATCCTACTTTATCTTAGAACAATCGCCCTTCTCCCATTTACCCCATATGTATACTACATCTTTCTTAATAATCTCCTACATGGGCTTAATTATCTTAGCATAATCAGAGATAAATTTTCTGAGGAAATGAATTTTCCCTAATAAAGACTACATGGCCTTCTTATTCACTACAAACAAGATATGTGTGATGGATTTGACCCTCTCAGGATCAATTTTAGTTCCACTTTTTGCAATGATGTGCCCTAAGATCATCCCTTTTGACACACCAAAGACACTCTTCTTAGGATTAAGAGAAATCTCATACTTTTGACACTAGTCGAATATTTGTTTTAGATAACATACATGATCTAATATTTTATTGGAAAACACAGTAACATCGTCTAAATAAACAATGATTATCTAACTTATAAGACCACAGAATGTGAAGTCCATTTCTCTTTGGAAAGTTGTACCAGTTTTGATATTCCCAAATGGCATCCCCTTGAAGCTGAATTTTCCCCATTTGGTCTTGAAAGTAGTCTTCAATATGTCTAGTAGTGGTTCCACTATTCAAAATTGAATATAACCAGAGAAACCATCTAATAGCAAAAACGTCTCAGACCCTAATATTGTCTAAAGGATCTACTCGATGGATGACACTAGGTAATTTTCTTTATCAAAAGCTCAGTTGAGGTTTCAAAAATCAACACATAGCCTGATTTATCCAGACTTATTTCTAACTATGAAAAAGTTTGAAACCCAAATGGAATTTCTAACTTTAAAAATGGTTCGTGCATACAACGACTTTGTCAATTCATTTTCGTTGAGGGGTTCCATTGTTGGATGAACTTTTGATATTTTCTATTGGAAAGGATTTGTCGCTTCTTTTATAGTCATAACATGTTGGATAATATGAGTGTAATATGCATTTAAATCATCATATTTCCATGCAAATAAATCATGGTACTATTTGAATAAGAAGATAAATTCATGTTTCTCCTATGGAGAACAACATGTTTCGAGGTTTACATATTTCATATCTTATTCTGTTCCCATATTGACTTGTTCAAATGATAAGTTTGAGATCTGAGTATTCATGTTATTTGGTCCTATAAAATGGTTCTATAGTCCATATAACTTCTCGAGGGACACCAGACCATTAGACAAAGTGTTTCCTTACATTGCGTTATATACATCCTACAAAACTTGATTGTGCTCATCCTTATATATGGCAACATTTTTTAATACATCTACATTAGCCATAAAGTGTAGTATCTATTTGTCATCATTGAAAACGCGTAAATTAGTGACATCTTCTAGAACAGATGGTTTATATATATTTTCAATAGAAAAACCATTTTTCAATGGGGACATCCTTGCAACTACTGCAATATTTCTAACTCTAGGAATATAAATTAGATTGAAATATTTGAAATGCTTAATTAAACACCATACCTCATGTTCATAGTTTTTTAGATTTGGTGAAACGCAGTGTATAGTATCTCATACCTAATGAGTGGCCACCTTTGAGTCATCAATTACCTTAACAATTTCTACCCTTAGGTCAATAAATTTCTTTAATTTGAGTAAGAGTTCTTCATATTCAACAATTTTATTAGTACACTCGAAACCTAGACGAAATGAAAGGATATGCCTCTTGCTGCATGGGTCTGTAAGAAAAAACTAGCTCATGTTAGAGTCGGTCTTGTCAGTCCTCCGTAAGAGATCAAAACTCTTTCTGCATCTCATTTTTAGGTGTCTTGCTCCATTGACTCAGCTGCATTCCGCTAGGGGCATGCCATAATCTGACGGAAGGGTCTTGTCAATTCATTCCCCTCATGTCTTGTACCTGTTGGCTTAGGTCTTTTATCAAAGTTGTTAAAATCCATGATAGTAAATGTTTGATCTTTTAATGGACAAGACTCATTTCAGTCATTATGTCTAGGGTTTGCAAATTGTTGTTCTCAAAGTGCTTCAATAATACTTGCAGGCCAAAGGAAGGTCCAATAATTCACTCAAATGATGTTTCTGAGCAAGAAAAGATGAATTTTCGAAAATTGAGAGAGGTTTGTGTCCACAATAGGCCAAGGAAGAAACATCTCCTTCACTTTTCACACAGGTGTCATGGTGTTAGAGAAATGTCAAACTACAATTTCCTTGGGAGAATTGATGCACCTCTAACGTGACCTTGGGAAAATCAAGTTTTCACCTGGATTGGTTAGCCAAATGACTTTCTTGATGAGTAAAATGATAACTAGACACAAATATCTTCCAAATGAGCTATCATGAGCTCAATTTTGAGTTGAGGAACACCTTCCAACATTGACTACAACAACAATCTGCCTTGAGGTAGCCTCATTTGACACATTTTAACCATTATTGGGATATTTGATTTTTGATAGGGAAACTGAACTCACAATTGACAAATTCTAGTTGGGTTGGAAGGTAGACTCCAAGACCTTTCCAACAAGCTATCCGGTACCCAATTTGGACATAGGTAAGGCCTCCAAAAGGCTCCTGCAAAATGGTGTGGCACACAGAGGGAGCGCGGCGCACTCGGAGAAATTTTCCAGTGTAAATTTACACTAGCGCGGTGCACATGGGAGGCGCAACGCACAAGGCTAAAAGGCCTGAATTTGATTGAAATCTTCCTCCAAAATTGCAAAATCTTCATTCCACAAAGTTTCCACAAGGAACAATGTCATTTTGCACACCAAGGATAGGGAGAAAGCATTTCAAGGTGATTGAGAGAGTAAGCTTGCGTTTGGAGTAAGTTTGGAGGCGTTTTCTAGAGCGCGGTGCACACACAGACGGGAGTGGTGCACATAGAGAGCGCAGAACACAGAGCGCAACCCAACAGTGTTAAAAATACAACGGCGTGATGCATATACAGGGCACAGGGCACTGGGTTTGCTGCGCAACGCACAACCACAGAGGCCTGAAATTGTTCCCAATTGCATCAAATTTTTTGGAATTCCTTCAAATTGCTAGGTAGGGTCTGTCTCTTGGCTTGCTCATCAAATTTTTGTGAATGTTATGGTGGTTCATGGCTATGTATAACTGCAACTAAAACTCATAAAACCTACCACTAGAAAACATCAAAGCCATGGTCGCTAGGGTTACAGACTTATGGTATTGATGCCAAGGCTCCTCTTTCACATCTCATTGTTTCACTCCTTTCCATTGTTCCCTTCCCCCCATCCCATTTTCCCCCATTTTTCCTACCCTAAAATATTACCCAAACCCCTATTCCCTATCCCCTCCTCTTCTTTGTCAACATAATAACCCAAAACCCTACCTTATAAAAATCCCCAAACCCTCCTACATATCCATGAAACAAAATATCCCCCATAACCCCTATTCCCATCATATTATTCCCCTCCTAACACTCCCTTTTTTCATTGTTCCCCCTGGTGGCAGATTATCACAACAACACCTAATTTCATACCATCATCAAAGGGCAGCCCAAGTACAGTACACACAGCAGTCATGGCATCTGAGCATTCATCGGAGTATGAGATGGAGACCCAAATTGACTCATCCTCGAAAGAACGGGCTCCTAGGAGACATCACAAAAGCGGCAAACATGTTAGGGATGAGCCAACCACCCTCACAGAACTGCAGGCCTGCCCTCTTGCTATGTCATGATTCTAACATCTATCATGTTTTGAGTTTTGTCAAAGGGTGGCTAATGTTAGAGTTCATCATGAGTTGGCCCGTCTTTTTGTGCTTCACCTGCATGGAGGTCGCTCTATCTTGGCCGGGGTCACCTTCACATTGACACCCGAAACTATCTCATTAGCAACCGGCATACCAAATGTTGGAGAATAGTGGCACAAGAAACAGAAGGTGGATAGGCAACATTATGAGCCTTACTTTAAGGCCAGTTTCTCGAGGCAGCTCACAAGAGTCTTTCCATTCAGATATTTGAAAGATGAATATGCTCCACTCATGAAGTTGATCATGAAGTAGTTCAACTGTGAGGGAAGGTTCTCTTGTCTATATGCCTATCACATGAGGTTGCTCATGCACTTTACCAAGG
Source organism: Pinus taeda (assembly GCA_000404065.3). Lineage (NCBI taxonomy): Eukaryota > Viridiplantae > Streptophyta > Pinopsida > Pinales > Pinaceae > Pinus > Pinus taeda. The sequence goes on from APFE031349472.1 coordinate 25,462, forward strand.
TACGGATGATGAACCTCCCATTCTTCATTTGTAGGAACATAGAGAGGATGAACAGTTTCATGCAGCACAAGACCCCTCAGGAGAAACTTAACAGTGTTTATCACTTTTCTTTTATCTGGATTTTGGTGGATCATCAGTTGGGATTACAGGGCATTACTTGGGATGACTTCATTTCCTGTGACCTCTTCAGCACTTCACAGGTATTATCGGAGGTTGAGCATGAGATAGGTGGTCCTTCTCATCAATATGAGCGCCATGAGACCACTACTATGCCAGTCTTCATCACATATCAGAGAGGCAGTAGGCATTTGTTTACAGCAGCAAAGCGAGTGTTATCTCCACCCGGGCTGGAAGGGGCCTTGCTTCTGACATCGGCAACACAGGTACAAGACAAGGGAAAGAGGCCCATGCATGACGAGGGGCCATCAGGTGAGCAAGAGGACAATTTCATCCTCATTCAAGATGATGATGTAGATGAGGAGAGTGCCAAACTTAGGAGGACCATCCAGGAGCAGAAAACAGAGGTCTAAGACTTGTCACTCAATTTGGAGAGGGCCAAATGGATTATTAGGTATTTGGAGTAGAGGAACAAATAGCTTGAGGACCAGCATGAGATCATGGAGCTGCAAAGCATCCGTGAGAATCGCCAAGCTGCCCAACATAGGAGGATCGAGCTCACTCCCTTGGAGAAAAATATTAACAATGACCATGATTCTTGGCTCGAGCGCATCAACATCCACCTGGAGAGACTGCTAGAGAAGGCCGACAAGGACAAGACCATATTGAGGCAGATGGTCTATCACTACAAGGCATGGAACATGAGTTCAAAGGCTTAGATAAGGAGTTTGAAGGCAAAATTGAGCAAAGCAACAAAGAGGCAAAAGAGGCAAAAAGAGAAAGATCAGCTTTGAATCCTGGCTGAAGCCTTTGTGGCCCAGCATAGCACCTCATAGAGGATCTCCAGCCCAAATTTCAAGAAATTTGGGGCAATTTTGGTCACATGGCAAATTTTTGGTCACAACATAGGTTTTCTCCCTGTGCGCCGCGCCACTGGCGCGGTGCTTAGGATTTGGAGCTCCAAATTGCAAATGGTTTGCATTTTTGGATTCCGCATGAAAAATCACGACTATTGGTGCATGGAAAAGAAATTTGGGCATGATTTGAGTCTCCGGGAGGTCAAAAACACTCAAAAATGACCTCTCTGCCCCTATTTTGACACACAGGAAGCAATCTTGGGAGAAAGAAGATTTGGAGGGGAAAACGAGTACCAAATTCAGAAATTCCACTTAGGTTGGAAAGTAGACAAGCTAGGATTTCCACCAAGCACACAGGGTCACAATTTGGACTCCTGAAGGTACCTCAAAACAGCCTCCAAAGTGGTGCGGTACAAATAGATTTGGGCGCGACACATATAGAGAAAAAGGCCAAATCACTTCCGCTTCGCGACATTTCGATTCACGACTTTCTCCAAGTGGGCCCACTCATCTACACTTCACCTTTTTCGGCACCTAAGGAAAAATTTAAAGTATTTTAACTAGAGGATGGCTTCTATCCGAGTGGCAAAGGAAGGTGAGCAGTCACCCAAGCCATTTGTCATTTTTGTAATGCTGTACCTATAACTAATGTTTGGCTTTCCACTTCCACTTTGTAATGATTAGAAAAACTCCCCAACTCTTGGTCATTCTATTTCCTCATGACATAATCTATTTATTGTAGGCAAACCATTTGCAAAGGGTTGGTTGATTGTAATTTCTAGGAGACTATGGGAGAGAAACTCATTTCTTCATTGTATATTTTGACAAAGGATTAATGAAAGGCAGTGGCTCTGTTTCATGAGATTCATGTGGTATTGAGTGTAGCAAATGTGTTCTCTTTATGTTTCATATGTATTTCGTTATGTTTCACAGTTCATTCATATTCATTTTTAGTGAAATTTTCTAAGTTAGATAAGGTAGAATACATGTTTATTGCTCTGCCTGTGGGAAAGTTTCACGTTATGTGTTCTTCTTCTATTGAAAAGGATTCATGTGTTCATGCCCTTTTCACCCTCCTCAACAATCTTTCCATTCTGCATTATTCCACACTTAATTGCTAGACTTTCCGCCTGTCTTGCCTCACCAAGTAATCTGTGCCTTTGTGTTAAATTCTCTACTCATTGTTGTTGGTTGGTCCCATACTTCCCAGAAACTCAGTCATTTATCAAAAATTGTCTCTTGTATCCATATTTATTTACTAGCCTAAAATCAATATTTAACTGTAAGTCATCTCAGACCATATTGTTTGTTTATTCACTGAGTGTGACTCCGAGAGATCCCTCTCCTGTTCTGGTAGGGCTAGCTACCAGACTGAGCGTGGTTTGTGGTTACCCTGAATTTTTCCTTCCTTCAGCCTAAGGCGGATTTAGGTGCTAACATAGTGGCGACTCCACTGGGGAGAAAATTGTTTGCTTGAAGATTGTTTTGCCACAATACCTCTATCAAGCTCATATCTAATGGTTGATGGTGAAAAACGATTAGACATGAGAAGACGGCTAAAATCATTCACCTCGCAACTCCTTTCACAGAAGAATCCAGCAACCGGTGCTTCATGGTGACTCCACTGTAGAGGGATCAGTAGCTTTGAGATTTTTTAAAATGGAATGGATTGCAAGAAGATACGCTCCCATGAGCCGAGATCACATTCCAGGCTTCCCAAATAAAATTCTGAAGGTAGATTGGTCAAGGAGTTTGCCTACGTTTAAAGATGATGGTAGGAAGGACGCTGCTTTACATATAGTCAGATTTCACATGCATATTCGCAAGTTGAAGGTTGATTTTCATGAAGATTGCTTGATGAAGATATTCCTGGCCACTCTAGAAGGTGAAGCCCAATCTTGGTATGAAAATTTGCTGCCTACTTGTATTTACTGTCTAAAGGATTTTCATGCCTTGTTCATTGAAAGATATAAAGACTCTTATCCATCATTAAATCTAGTTCATGACTGTTGCAAACATGCTTCTACTTTTATTGAAAGCCTTGAAAAATACTATGAGGATGATAATTTTATGGATGATGAGATCATGGAAGCCTTGTATGATAATCCATTTCAGCAACATGAAGAGAAACTAGAGGAGTCCCATCAAGATGCTCAGGAAAATTTACAGCAGAATCAAGATCTTTGTATGGTGCAAAATGAAGGAATCTTGCATCTTGATAGTCAACATGAATTACATGAAATAGATTAGCAGGTTGAAGAGTTCCATATGGCTGAAAGTGATGAAAGACAAAGTGTCGTTTTATATTTGTCCATAGAAGAAGACAACATGCAGAGAAATTAAGTTCCAAATTTAGAATGTGATAATGTTAAGACAACCATTTCAGATGTAGATTCAGATTGTGATGACCAAGAAAACCTTGTACTAAGTCCCATGAAAGAGAACTCTGCTGCTGAAATCATCTGGGATGAAGAAGACAGAGTTTTGGATCCAAATGTTCTCAAGTCATCATAATAGAGTCTTCATGAAGAGGTAATCCAGTCAGCTCATGAACAGCAAGATGAGATATTTGCTCAAGCAAGTGAAAAAGTTCCTTTAGATGAATTTATGGTAGATGATAAAAATGTTATTGTTAAGAAACATCAGAAGTTGCTTTTCTCATGATTGATGAATGTGATGAATGTAATGAGAATCTAGCTATCATATCGTATGAAGATGACCTACCATATATTTAGACTTCAGAAGATCAGACCATTTAGGATTCCCATTCATATTCCTCCTCATATGTCTCATGTTTTGAAATGTTCTTTGAAACGGAGATTTGTTCATCCACTTGTTCAGAATTTTTTGAAGACCCGGAACATACTCTTATTTATGAAGAAAGACTAGAATCAAGAGAAAAAGATACCTTGTTTTTCCAGCAAGAGGTCAAACTTCATGTTTTTCAGGATCCAATGGCAGATTTGTTGCAGTCAGTAGTGAAGATGATTATTGCAGTATTCAGTGATGAAGGAGATCATGCTCAATTATGTTTTTGGAAGCCCAGTTACCAGTATCTGTTGTTGACCAGAAGATCTGATCAGGAGAATCAATCAAGGAGGCATCTACTTGATTGGTTACATTGGAAGACACATTACACATTATTGTACATATTGCATTAATATGCAGGTGGCTGTCATCATGATATGAAACCCTCGAATCTTGATGGACTGCTACCATTGAAACAAGTTTTGTAAGTTCTTGTTTTAGTTAAGTCAGTCATGAGTCATTTCCTTTTGCATTGAGTCAGTGTTTCAGTCATGTTGGTTCCATAATTAAGCCGGTCTGAGTCAGGTTTCAGTCAATAAATGAGTCAGATTCTTGTGTGTTTTGTCGAAATAATGACTCCATAGCCCAATGGATGAAGGCACTATCTGCTCACTCAAAGATCTGCAGTTCTTGGCACCTCCAAGGAGCTGGAGCTACCATCCCCCATTGGAGCCAATGTTAGAGTCAGTCTCGCCAATCGTCCGTCAGAGATCAAAACTCTTTCTGCATCTCACTTTTAGGTGTCTCACTCCATTTACTCAGCTGCATTCTGTTAGAGGCATGCCATAATCTGACGGAAGGGTCTTGTCAATTCATTCCCCTCATGTCTTGTACCTGCTCGCTTAGGTCTTTTCATCAAAGTTATTAAAATCCATGATAGTCAATGTTTGATCTTTTAATGGAAAAGACTCATTTCAGTCATTAGGTCTAGGGTTTGCAAATTGTTGTTCTCAAAATGCTTCAATAATACTTGCAGGCCAAAGGAAGGTCCAATAATTCACTCAAATGATGTTTCTGAGAAATAAAAGATGAATTTTGAAAAACCGAGAGAATTTCTTGTCCAAAATAGGCCAAGAAAGAAAAACCTCCTTCACTTTTCACACAGGTGTCAATGTTTTAAAGAAATGTCAAAAATACAATTGCCTCAGGGGAATTGATGCACCTTTAAAGTGACCTTGGTAAAATCAAATTTTATCCTCGCTTGGTTAGCAAAATTACTTTCTTGATACATACAATGATAACTAGACACATAGAGCTTTCCAATGAGCTATCAGGAGCTCAATTTGGAGTTGAGGAACACCTTCAAAAGTTGACTGCAACAACATGTTTCCTTGAGGAAGCCTCATTTGACACATTTTGACTAGTCTTGGGAGATTTGATCTTTGATAGGGAAAATTAACTCAAAATTGAACAAGTCTAGTTGATTTGGAAAGGAGACTGAAAGTCCTTTCCGACGCACTATCCTGCACCCAATTTCGACATAGGGAAGGCCTCCACAAGGCTCCTGAAAAAAGGCATGGCGCACAGAGGGAGCGTGGTGTTAGCTTCCTACTACAGCGGGTTATTCATATTTCATGATTGATATTTTACAGGCCAAATATGTCGTACTTTGCATGCTGCAATGCTCCATATTTGTTTAACAGTCTCCAAGTCAAGAAGGCTACTTCAATTTCATTCAATTGCCTTCCAAATTTTGGAAAGTTATCCAGTATCACCAATTTTCAGTAAAGGGAGGTCCAAACAACTTAATCTTGGTCTCCCTAGGTTTAAATTTCCTGTTTTAGAATGTAGAGAATGCAAATCTATCCAAACAGCTTAATCTTGGTAGATTCTTAGATAGGTAGAGAAGCAGAGGAGCCCAACATCTTAATCTGGGCCCTTGGAAGAAATAAGGGTAGTATGTAGATAGGAAAGCATCAAAAGAAAAATGAATGATGGGTTTGCAAGTCTAAGTGCACCCAAATCAAAAGAAGAAAAAATGCTAGGTAAGTAGGCTGGGTAGGTAGTTCTGAGGTTGCTGAATCCTAATTGCTGATCAATTCCAAATTTTCGGGTATCATCTCATTCAGGACACAATCAGCAAGAAATTCTATGCGAGAATCTCAAAAGAGGTATAACTAACTCCCCTTCTCTACTTTCCCCAATCATTAACTAACTTCCCAAAAAGAGGTCAAGATCTGCTTGACACCTCTTAAATTCCATCATTTTCATAACACCAGCTTGAGTAAAGATCTGCTTTACTCAAAGTTGTTCCATACTTTCTCTAAAGCATGGTTCTACCCCCCTTGTAATAGCCTAAGCTCTCCTGAACTTAGCACTTTCTTACCACCTCCATATTAACCACTAACATTATTATTTAGCTCCCTATATTTTCCCATCCCCCTACTAATATTATACAAATCATCCCCTATATACATATCCCTCCCCCTGGTTGAAAAATAACCATAAGTACCCCCGGGAATTGCTCAGTTTACCAGAAACTAAGCAAGAACCCTTAACCTTCACACCATCTCCCAGATACAATGGACTCCTTCCAGAGTATAAAATCCCTCTCAGGTAATCGGACCCCTTCCAAAACCTCAAGTGCCCTTCGCACCCACCTACTTGCTCTCTCTGCCCAAACCCTACACTCTGCAGAACCTTAAAGCCAGATCGCATCGCAAGATCGTACTTTCTTCTCCATGCAAGTTATGACCCATCCGTCACCACCCAACGCGATATCGTGGTATCGGCGGTCGGTGGTCGCAAGCGCCAAATGTCCAACTCAAACACCCTCCGTTCCCTGCCGATGTGATATTGCGATCACATCGGAGCTAGTTCATTGCATTACCTCAAGTATCAGCACCTCACCATGTCATTCTGTACCAGGGACCCACCACAGCTGACGTCATTCATCGTACAACCGACGTCATGCTGATGTCAGCAACCAGAAAGCCATAACTTCGCATAGGAAGGAAAATCGCACCTCGGAGCTCCAGAACAAGAAACAAAGGCAGTTTTCGATGCGCGAAGCGCTAATCGCGCATCACTATGGGAAATAGGCCATTTCGGGGAATCTTGGGGGAATCTTTTGATTTCTTAGCCCGTTGCACGCCGAAAAAGCTCGAAAATTGCCCGATCGTGCCAAAATGATCCGGTTTAAAGACAGCAACAGATCAATGACAGAGTTTAAAGTGTATCAGATCAAATCATCAGGCATCAAGCGTGTCAAAGAGTATCATTCGACGGCGGAAGCCATCAATGTAGTGGCAAAGAGTATTAGTGAAAATCTTGAGCAGCGGCCCAAAGCAAGAGAACATTTAATACCTTCCAGCAGATTCAAAGAAAGAGGGTGAAGCCACTTGAAGCCCTCAAATCATAATTATTGCACATTTAACTCACACCAGAGCAGAACTGCAATTCCCAAAGCACAATCATTCCAGCAGCACCGCATCTAGCCCCCAAGGGCCACATTCACCTTTTCTGATTTAGCTGCCCCTAGTGCAGCCAAAAAGATTTACTTGCATTTAATTCTAGTGACACTTAGATTTTTGAAGAGTCTTCTAGCAGACCTGTTTAGGTTAGTTGTAATGATGTCTTTCTGATATTTTGCTTATAAATACCACCCTGAACAATGTTGTGAGGGGTTGGTTGGTTGGTAGTAGTTGTTGGTCAGTCTTCTTTCCAGCATTTTATCCAAGCATAGACTCGCACTGTAACTGTCATAATTTCCATAATCAAAGATTACTGAAAGCATGGATTGCGAAACTACTTGATGTTTTCTCTTGGCCAAGGAATGATTACGGAATTCCTGTGCTTCTACATGATTCAATAAGTGTTTCTCTCCTCTATTTACTTTATGTTTTTTACCACTGTTCCGCCTTCTAAATTGCAGGAAAAAAGAATAGCTTAAGATTTGTTCCATTACACCTTAAGTTCAATTTCTGCCTTTCTCGATGTTTTCTTCAGAAATAGCTATGAGCATGTATACTTAAATGATCTTGTTTACGCTGTTTCTTTCACATATGAATGCATGTTTAGGAATTCTTAATTGCTCCTAGATCCCATTCATCCATTTCTCCTCTTTTTTCAGCATGATGAAATGATTCTCCTTTTCCTTTCATCCTTGATTTTCCTACCATACTTTCAGCTAATTGATAATTGTATCTTGTGTGGCTATCCCACTCTGTATCCCCTTGTGACCAAGAAAACGCAAGAAAGCCACAATCCGTGACTCCATGCCCAATGGTTTGAAAATTATCACACCTTACCTTGCCTCTTTGTTCGAGAATCCTACCTTCCATCCAATCACAAATAACACTCTCTTGAAGCCAGAAAGCTAGCCTAAAATCATCAACAAAAGTTGAATCATAAAGAGAGAGCCCTCTCCGATTGCAGGTGGGCTAGAACCTGCAATCCAAATATTGGTTTGTGGTTACCTCAGCCGTATCCCTATTAGGAGCCTAGGGACAACCTGAGTGATAACACGTGGCACACTTGGAGAAATTTTCCAGTGTAAATTTACACTAGCGCGGCGCATAGGGCTAAAAGGCCCGAATTTGACTGAAATCTTCCACCAAAATTCCAAATTCTTCATTCCACAAAGTTTCCACAAGGAACAATGTCATTTTTCACACCAAGGATAGAGAGAAAGCATTTCAAGGTGATTGAGAGAGTAAGCTCGCGTTTTGAGTAATTTTGGAAGTGTTTTCCAGAGCGCGATGCACACACAGAGGGGCGCGGTGCACATAGAGAGTGCGGCGAACGGAGCGCGACCTAGCAGCATTAAAAATACAAGGGTGTGACGCATATACAGGGCGCGATGCACTGGGTTTGTTGCACGGTGCACACCCACAGAGGCCCCGAAATTGTTCCCAATTACATCAAATTTTTTGGAATTCCTTCTAATTGCCAGGTAGGGTCTCTCTCTTGGCTTGCTCATCAAATTTTTGTGAACGTTATGGTGGTTAATGGATATGTATAATTGCAACTAAAACTCATAAAACCTACCACTAGAAAACATCAAAGCCATGGTTGCTAGGGTTACAGACTTGTGGTATTGATGCCAAGGCTCCTCTTTCACCTCTCATTATTTCACTCCTTACCATTGTTCCCTCCCCCCCTATCCCATTTTTCCCCATTTTTCCTACCCTAAAATATTACCAAACCCCTATTCCCTATCCCCTCCTCTTATTTGTCAACATAACAGCCCAAAACCCTACCTTATAAGAATCCCCAAGCCCTCCTACATATCCATGAAACAAAATTTCCCCCATAACCCCTATTCCCATCATATTATTCCCCTCCTAACACTCCCTTTTTTCATTGTTCCCCTTGGTGGCAGATTATCACAACAACACCTAGTTTCATACCATCATCAAAGGGCAGCCCAAGTACAGTACACACAACAGTCATGGCATCTGAGCATTCATTGGAGTATGAGATGGAGACCCAAAGTGACTCATCCTCGGAAGAACAGGCTCCCAGGAGACATCACAAAAGCGATAAACATGTTAGGGATGAGCCAATCACCCTCACAGAACTGCAGGCCTGCCCTCTTACTATGTCATGCTTCCAACATCTATCATGTTTCGATTTTTGTCAAAGGGTGGCTAATGTTAGAGTTCATCATGAGTTGGCCCGTCTTTTTGTGCTTCACCTGCAAGGAGGTCGCTCTATCTTGGCCGGGGTCACCTTCACATTGACACCCGAAACTATCTCATTAGCGACCGACATACCAAATGTTGGATAACATTGGCATTAGAAACAAAAGGTGGATAGGCAACATTATGAGCCTTACATTAAGGTTAGTTTCTTGAGGCAGCTCACAAGAGTCATTCCATTCAGATATTTGAAAGATGAATATGCTCCACTCATGAAGTTGATCATGAAGTACTTCAACTGTGAGGGAAGGTTCTCTCGTCTATATGCCTATCACATGAGGTTGCTCATGCACTTTACCAGGGTACGGATAATGAACCTCCCATTCTTCATTTGCAGGAACATAGAGAGGATGAACACCTTCATGCAGCACAAGACCCCTCAGCAGAAACTTAACAATGTTTATCACTTTTCCCTTATCTGGATTTTGGTGGATCATCAGTTGGGATTGCAGGGCATTACTTGGGATGACTTCATCTCCCATGACCTCTTCAGCACTTCACAGGTATTATCAAAGGTTAAGCATGAGATAGGTGGTTCTTCTCATCGGTATGAGAGCCATGAGACCACTACTATGCTAGTATTCATCACATATCAAAGAGGAAGTAGGCATTTGTTTGCATCAACAAAGGGAGTGTTATCTCCACCCAGGGTGGAAGGGGCCTCACTTCCAACATCAGCAACATAGGTACAGGACAAGGGCAAGGGGCCCATGCATGACGAGGGACCATCAGGTGAAAAAGAGGTTGATTTCATCCTCATTCAAGATGATGATGCAGATGAGGAGAGTGCCAAACTTAGGAGGACCATCCAGGAGCAAAAAACAGAGATCCAAGACTTGTCACTCAATTTGGAGAGGGCCAAATGGATTATCAGGTATTTGGAGTAGAGGAAAAAATAGCTTTAGGACTAGCATGAGATCATGGAGCTACAAATCATCCATGAGAATCGCCAAGCTGCCCAACATAGGAGGATAGGGCTCACTCCCTTGGAGCAAGAGATTAATAATGACCGTGAGTCTTGGCTCGAGAGCATCAACATCCACCTTGAGAGACTGCTAAAGAAGGCCAACAAGGACAAGACCATATTGAGGTGGATGGTCTATCACTACAGGGCATGGAACATGAGTTCAAAGGCTCGGATAAGGAGTTTGAAGGCAAAATTGAGCAAAGCGACAAAGAGGCAAAAGAGGAAAAAAGAGCAAGATCGACTTTGAATCTTGGTTGAAGCCTCTATGGCCCACCATAGCACCTCATAGCGAATCTCCAGCCCAAATTTCAAGAAATTTGGGGAACTTTTGGTAACATGGCAAATTTTTGGTCACAACATAGGTGTTTTCTCCCTGTGCGCCGCGCCACTGGCGCGACGCTTAGGATTGGGAGCTCCAAATTGCAAATGGTTTGAATTTTTGGATTCCGCATGCAAAATCATGATTACTGGTGCATGGAAAAGAAATTTGGGCATGATTTGAGTCTCCAAGAGGTCAAAAACGCTCAAAAAATTACCTCTCTACCCCTATTTTGACACACAGGAAGTAGTTTTGGGAAAATGAAGATTTGGAGGGGTAAATGAGCACCCAATTCAGAAATTCTAGTTGGGTTGGAAAGTAGACAAACCAAGCTTTCCAACAAGCACACTTGGGCACAATTTGGACTCCTGCAGGTACCTCAAAACAGCCTCCAAAGTGGTGTGGCGCATATAGATTTGGGCGCAGCGCATATAGAGAAAAAGGCAAAATCACTTCTGCTTTGCGACATTTCGATTCATGACTTTCTCCAAGTGGGCCCGCTCATCTACACTTCACTTTTTTTAGAGCCTAAGGAAAAATTTAAAGTATTTTCACTATAGGATGGCTTCTATCCAAGTGGCAAAGGAAGGCGAGCAGTCACCCAAGCCATTTGTCATTTTTGTAACGCTGCACCTGTAACTAATGCTTGGCTTTCCACTTCCACTTTGTAATGATTTGAAAAACTCCCCAACTCTTGGTCATTCTATTTCCTCATGTCATAGTCTATTTATTGTATGCAAACCATTTGCAAAGGGTTGGTTGATTGTAATTTCTGCGAGACTATGGGAGAGAAACTCCTTTCTTCATTGTATATTTTGGCAGAGGATTAATGAAAGGCAACGGCTCTGTTTCATGAGATTCATGTGGTTGTGAGTGTAGAAAATGTGTTCTCTTTATGTTTCACAGTTCATTCATATTCATTTTCAGTGAAATTTTCTAAGTTAGATAAGGTAGAATACATGTTTATTCCTCTGCCTGTGGGAAAGTTTCACGTTATGCGTTCTTCTTCTGTTGAAAAGGATTCATGTGTTCATGCCCTTTTCACCCTCCTCAACAATCTTTCCATTCCGCATTATTCCAAAATTAATTGCTAGACATTCCGCCTGTCTTGCCTCACGAAGTAATCTGTGCCTTTGTGTTAAATTCTTTGCTCATTGTTGTTGGTTGGTCCCATACTTCCCAGAAATTCAGTCATTTATCAAAAATTGTCTCTTGTATCCATATTTATTTACTAGCCTAAAATCAATATTTAACTATAAGTCATCTCAGACCATATCGTTTGTTTATTCACTGAGTGTGACTCAGAGAGAGCCCTATCATGTTCTGGTAGGGCTAGCTACCAGACTGAGCGTGGTTTGTGGTTACCCTGAATTTTGCCTTCCTTTAGCCTAAGGCAGATTTAGGTGCTAACAGCTCCAAAGCCATCTTGCATCTCTAGAACATCAAAATATAAGGTCCAAATATCATGAGCTACTAAGTTCCTTCCTATACTACTATTACTACTACTATTATGTAAATCTATATTATATGATTCATTTTAACCAATTGGAGAACAAGGAAGGAGCTCCAACCATGTATCTAGTGGCATAAGTGATGGTTGTTCCTGATAACACCTGAGGTCAATTTCAACGAAATAATTGCCAAATATTATATCAACAAAAGGAACAGGTTCATTATGGTCCTCAAGTGGTGTCACAGTGTGCTTCATATATGACTCACTTTCCACCTAAATATGGTTATTCTTTCCCTTGTATGGAAGCCATAAATGTGACTAGCATGTTGCAAAATACTCGTAACTTGCTAGACCAGTCTCTACCGAGGAATACACCATAAGCTTATGGAATTTCCATAATTACAATTTTTCAATATGATCTTGATCATGTTTTGATAATCTAATAAGCACATTCTTGAGTTCACTTATATCTTGGACAAGCGATTTGTCCAACTGAATAATTTGTGCATCATTTGTATCCCATTCAAAGTTTACTTTCTCTGCAATAGATAATGACATTATGTTCATAGATGCTCCAGAATCAACTAATCAATTGTGGACATTATAATTAAAAATTTCAAAAGCCAATAAAATGGAGGGCATAAAGTGTTAGCTTCTATTGTTACAAAATTAACTACTAATTTAAGGGGACCATATGACATACCTCATACCTTTTGAGAGAAATAAGCTTTATCACCTAGCGAAGGTTTTGAAAAGGCTTGGATAATTAATTCACATTGGCCTATGATCCTCGTGAGCTCATGTATGGAAATAATGGCATCCACTCTCTTCAGATATTCAATAATGTTATAATCAATTGTTTCACTTCTACCATGATGTACTTAAGTGTTTGGAGGATTAGCTTTATTTGACACTTTAAGAGTGGTACACTTCTTTTGTTGTTGGAGGAGGTCTTCTTGGAATTAGTTGCATTTCTAGACTTACTCTGTGCATTATGAGTAGGATTTACTGGTGGTGAGATCCTTCTTAATAATTTCGCCCTCAATTTCTGTCTCATCACCTCCTTATCAGAAATGGGTCCTTTACTCCTCAAACTATATCGACCATTTTGCTGTAGAATAGGGGATTCAATTTTTTGTCATTCTTCAACATTCTTCTTATTAGTGTTATAAATAAAATCAAATGCATTCATTAAATCTCCAATACCTTTTCTTTCTTCATCTATTGTAGTTCGTATGTTTCTTCTATATGTTCTTCCTACTCATATGCTAGTAAGAAATCCACAATGTGTGTGGACAAATTGTTCATGTTGTGGTTCCTCTACGGGCCTATATTTTCCAAGTGATATTCTTGGTGGAAAATGTTCATGTATATGAGTCACCAGTGATAAAATGTACTCCTTCCATGTGTTTGATAGGGTCATTAGGTCAAATTTTTATATTTTCAAATAAAATTTCATACCTCTTGGTTGTGAAATGGTCATTGGTTAATGTCTAGATCATTTCTACTCCATAAACTTGTTCAAGGTCACCATCATTCATCATAGTCATGTCATCATTTCCTATCCTAGGTCATCAAAAGATTTAATGTGTCATCATATAGGTCATGCTCTAGGATATACATTTGATGATCATCATTATTAGGCAATATCTATTTAGGGAGTCATGTCATACATTTGGTCATCATCATGGGAGTTAACAATTAGGGAACAACAGAAATCAAAGTAACATTTCCTTTTGAAGAGATAATGTTGCATGTCAAATTAGTCAATTGTCATTTTCTCAAAATTACACATGATGTCATGTTTTCATTAACCCAAACTCGAGTTTTTGAGTTATAAATGAGAAATAAAGCAATTCAATAATTCATTTTATCCTTCCAAAGCTTCAAGAGCTCCCCTCTGCCATTGTAACACTTTCCACAGGCATCAAAAGTTCAAATTCCATCACTGATTTCTCAGTTCACAAGCCTTTTGTGCTTCTACTATATTTTTGGCATGGTTGTTGACCCTTGCAAACCCTTTCATTAGTTAATATCTTCATAATATTGATAAAATATTTGCCTACGGTTTTTTACTGCGCTTTTCATTTTATGGGATTTTTCTTTACTTGAAAGAGGAATCATTTTGTTTATAAGCTTATACAACCCTAAAAACCCTCATTGAGCATTCTCCAATCATTTCCCACACCAATTTCCCTCATTCCACTATTTTCCCCCCAAAAACCCAAGGTTTTGCTGCGCTTTTGCCGTGTTTCTCGATTGTGTCTATGTTTTCCACTTTTTACCCTTTCTTTCTCACCCATTATAAGAAATTACACCACTAATATGTCCCTAACATCTACCCCTACACCCTAAAATTTCCTTAGAATTTTCCCAAACTTCCTTCCCCTTCATCCCCATCCTAACTTGCTGCATTTTTTCTCTCTTCTGTAGTTTAAATCCCTTATCCCCGCTCTTTTCAAACTAGGGTTTTATGTTGAGTAAAGCCAAAAGAATGGATAGTGAAAGGAAGAAGTTTAAGGGGGGAGAGACCTCAAGATATGAGCCAACTCATATGAAATGTATCAATGCATCAAAATTTCATCAAAAGATCATTTAAGTAGGCAGGCTGCCTAGGATTGTGTACGAAAGTGAAGGAGGTGGGTTATAATCATGACCTAACAAGTTTATTTTCCATCAATTTTAAAAGAGATCATTTCACAATTGCAATGCTTAACTTTATGGTGTCAGCAGAGATCATATCTTCAGCAATTGGTATCCCTAACCAATGTGAGATTTGGTTCAAGGGGATGTATTTAGACATAGAGAACTACAAAGTTTTTTTGAAACCACAGTACAAGGAGTCTCCTTCTCATATTTTTCCTAGCAAGCATTTGTTGGAAAAGTACATCCACTTGATGAGGATGATCATGAATTTCTGCACTTTTGAGGGAAGGTTTAGTAGGTTATATCAGTATCACATCCGGTTGTTGATGCATTTCACTTCTCAAAGTCCCTTAAACCTACCTAATTACTTGCTTATAAGCTTGGTGAAAATGGGTGAGAAGGTTCAAACAAAGGGAATAAATCATCAAGCAAGTTTATTTCATCATGCTCTAATAAAGTTCATATTTCTCTACGAGCTAGAAGAAGTCAACATGTCACGTGAATAATTCTTGGAGGTAACTACTCTTCTACCTGCCTCAAGTCAGCCAAAGAGTAAAGACACTCCCTTAGTATCATCCACGCCATAGGAGGTTGGAACATCAATCAAGCCATCAGTCACTAAAACATAGCCCAGAGAAAAGATTTCAAAGACCTATACAAGAGGCAAGAGGTTGGATTTTTCCCCTGCAATGGAAGAAATGCCTAGACCTAAACCTAGAACTAGGTCTCAAGCAAAGAGAATACCTCAAGAGGTTGGCACTGAAGAGGTATAGATTGAAGCTATGAAAGAGGTACCTCATGAGAAAGAGATGGTTGACCATGGAGATAAGGCAACAGATTATATAATAAAGCAGAAAGAGGCACATATTAGGGAGCTAAAAGAGGACCTCGCTAAAGCCAATTTCATGGTGGATTTTTTGCAACAAGAGAATAGACAGTTGAAATTGAGCTTAATGCAATAGAGTAAATCACATGAAGACAATCCATCATATAGAAAGGAAGATTTTTTTGCAACAAACGATAAAGGTAAAGAACTCATTAATGTGGATAATTTGGAAGACGAACATTCTGGTGTAGCCAAGTAGACCTATAACTAGAGCCATCGCAATGAAGGGACAACAAGCAGAAAATCCTTCTCCTCCTCAAACCTAAAAAACCTTAGATGACTTTGTAGCTACTGAATTTGAAGAGGACAAGGAGTATTGGTTTGAGAAGGTGAATGTGCACCTAGAGACACTATTGAAGAAGGAAAATGAGACACACTTCCATGCAGAGCTATATGGCAAGGCACTATTACACAAGAAACATGGTGTGCAAGGTTAGAGTTAAGAACATGAAAAAGAAGCTTAAGAAAACCCTAAATAGGCTTAAGAAGAAAGATAATCTTGATCTTTTGGTAGTGGAACCACTAGTTGTCTAAAGGCATGATAGAAAGCAAGGAAAGGAGATAAATTTTTGAAATGTTTTGAAATTTTAAAGTTTTCCTACACATATTCAAGTGTACCCTATCACTGCACTTTTTCTCAAAGGCTCAAAATGAAGAATGGAAAGAATGTGGAGATAGATCTGGACTTGTACATGCTAGAAAAATATTTGGGTTCACTTAATAGCTCATAAATGTTCAGAAAAACACCAAAAACTAACTATTTTCTTGCATTCTACCACTATTTCAGAGGACTCACTACGCTTCTGGAGTACCTTCTTTCAAATCAGTTTTGAGGAGTCTTAATGATAGATTTTGGGTGACCTAAAAGTCCTAGGGTGTAGTATACATCCTAAAATATCTTCCTAGGTCATCAGAAAAGTTCAAAACCACTTCAAGATCATCAAAATATCAGCCCAAAGACTCATTGCACTTCTTCTAACACTCATTGTGCTTCTGTGGCAGAAGTCATTTTCCGCGTTTTCGTTGTGTAGAGTTCACTTTTCTTCATGTAATTAGTGTCTAAATGATTTTTCCTTATGTATTTGAGTGTTTTAATGATGTTTAGAGTGAAGGTCTTGTAATTAAATTCTTTTAAAGTCAAACGCAAATCAGTTAGTGTAAAAAGGGAATTGGTTTCTAACCTCCCCAGTTTTTGGGAATGGTTAGAGAAGATTGTGTAATTAGTTCCTAGGAAGGAAGATTTGACCCCTCAGAGGGGAATGTTGTTTTGCATATATATATATAGTCATAATGAACTCATAGAGGGTTGGATACTTGAAGCTCATACTATTGAACTAGTGTACTTGACTATTTGCATAAATATAACAGACAGTTGCAACTATTTTTATGGGATTCTTGTGTTTTGGTTAGTGGTTCTGTTTTTCCTGTATTTTCTTATATATTTGATGATTAGATTTTTTAGCAACCATCTATATTTCTACTTATGATTTATCTTTTAAGAGTTGAAATAAAAATAACTATTTAATGCTCTATTTCTTTTAAGATAAGGATTTAAGTGCTTTTCTTTTAGAAAAGTGAATTCATGCCTTTTCTCACTTAATTCATGCTATATATTCTGTTATCACTTAAGAAATGATTTCTAAATTTGGAGCATCAGTTCTATTCCAAAGGATTGGTGTTAGTCTTGGTCTAGTCTTTCCGTGGTTGCTTTAGTGTCTAAGATCTAGGAAAGAATCTTCTTGGTATGGTCAAATAGGGTCAACACTCCATTCTTGCCCATCACTGGTCCCACATCACACATTATTTCCATGTGTCAAGCTTGTGTCAAGGTTTACATTTTACATTTGTTCCTAAGTCATAATGCTAAATGGTGGTTAAGTCACTTTTATGTTTTTTAGAGTCTAAGTCACAGGGTTAGAGTCTCATTTCCATCATCAAATAAAGCTCAACAACCTTGTTTTACACTTTATGGATCTCATATCATGTTTTGAAAGTAATATGTTTAGCCATTTTGGAAAAAAATTTAAACTTGCTACGAATCCATGTTTTTGTAGCACAGACAGTGTACAAAACTAGTTTTGTGCTACGAAATCACTGAACTAGGAGTTCTCGTAGCGCGTTACGAAACCCCTGAAAGACCCTGTTTCAACATAAAAAACTTTGTTTTCTGCATTTACTAGTCAACTTACAGAAGGGGTCCTGAGCAACTGAGAACTCAATTTTGAAAACTGAAAGAGGCTTTTCTTCTTAACATACCAAAATACAAAAAAATCTTTCAGTTTCTTCAAATTCGTTCTGAGGTGGGAGGCATTTATGGTTAAAATTGCACTACGAAACTGTTGAAAGTCAAGCTTTGGCTTCTGCTTTTAGCAGTTTTTTTCAAGATCAGTTTGTGGTCACAGGAAAAGGTATTTTGGAATTATGAAGGAGGTTTCTCTTCATAAACTTTCCATCTACAACAAACTATCTCACTTTCTTCATAAGTGTTTTTAGTGGGGATATAATAAGCTTTCTTTGAGACCCTAATTTCAGAGAACAGATTTTTCCTGTTTGACACGTGTTTTTCAAGGACAGATTATGGACAGCTAGAGAAGTGTTTTAAAAAACCAAGAGAGATTTTTGTTTTAGATGGAATGGAATACAAAAATGTCCTTCCATTTCATAAAATATGTCATGAGTGAGAAGATAAGGGCTCTGTCCCACGTGCCATTTTCAAGGATCCTAAGCCTAAAAACAGGGAAACATGTTCCCTAATTTCTAGGGTTTGTCATCAGCAGTCAGGTGACAACGTGGGAGGCTTCATCAAATTCGACTTCATGAGGTTGCAACTTTCAAAGAATGCATTTAAATTTTTAGATAAGGTTGTTGTAATCATAATAAGGAGTTACACTCCTAGTTGTATTAGGTCTCTAGGACTGCTAGTTAGCTGTCAAATGCATTTAAAGGTTTGTTTTATGGTTAGAATAGGTGTCATTGATGGAAAATTCGAATTCCCCTCATGCTGGAGGAGGAATATAAGTCATGTAATGAACTCTATATATTGGAGAAGATGTGATGCCCAAAAGATGGGAAAGTTTCAGAGAAAGACTCATATTGTGCCATTATAGAAGATTATGTTTTTATGAATGCAAACTTTGGCTTTACTTCTCAGGACTCAGAAAGAGTTCATTGGTGGCTTGTTTATGTTTGTCCTTATTTCCTTATTTGTAGTAGTATGAATGTATGATACCTAGAATTCATTGGTTACGCTCTAACGTCCTTCATACATTTGTAGACTATGTTTTCCTTTATGCTACTGATGTACCCTTCATATGTTGATATCTAGATGCCCCGACTTCCATGTAAAGCTAATTTTATTGTCATACTGAAGCATTTCTTGACTCCATAAGCCCAATGGATGCTTACTGATCATGTTCAACCATTCATATCTCTTCACTTGTTTCATAGAGTTAGCCATCTAATTCATTATAAAAAATCTTTAATCTTGTGAGAGAGCCCTCTCAGGTTGGGGAGGCTAAGCCTCAGCCAAAAGTTGGTTTGAAATAGTTACTCAAGGTCTACTTGATCAGTAGCCTAATCACGGCTAGGTTTTGTGATAAGATGTTGGTGCGTCTGCCGGGAGCCTGAAGTCTATTCATTCTCGAAATTAAGAAGCTAAACTTCTGAAGGTAGTAGGAGCTCAAACATCTTTTTGGAGGCTGCAAAGATACCTTGGTGACTCCACACATCGAATAACAAATTGCAAGGTGACTCCACTGCTAGAAGATCAATAGCTTGATGAAGTTTCAAGATGAGTTCCACTGCAAGAATGAATTCCAAGTATTCCCCTATGAATTAGTCTCATATCCCTGGTTTTCCAAATCCTATGCCAAAGGTTGATTGGTTAGATGATCTTCCAATATTCAAAGCTGAAAAGAAGGACAATGCTACTCCTCATTTGGTTAGGTTCCATATGCATGTACGCAGTCTTAAGGTTCATTTCCCTGAAGATTGTCTCATGAAGATGTTTATGACCACTTTAGAAGGAAAAGCATGGTCTTGGTATAAAAGCTTGGAAAATGGTTCATTATATTCTCTTGCTAATTTTCATGATGAATTCTATGAGATGTATAAAGAATCTCATCCTTCCTTATTGTTGGTCAAAGATTGTTGTAAACATTCTTTGAGTCTTATTCAATATTTGGAGGATTGTTATGATGATCTTGAATTTATGGATGAAGAAATTTTAGAAGCTCTTCATAACAATACATTTCAACACCAAGAAGAAAGTATAACATCCCATGAAATGCAACATGAAAATTAGCAGGGGTTTACTTATGAAAACCATGCTACATCCCCTAATATGAATGAGGAGATGCAGCAAAATTGCTAGTATTTTGATCATAAAGAGTATGAAATTGATTGCAAACACCAAGAAGAAGTACTGGAAGATAGCTTTTATAATCCTCAGGCAGAGGAAAAGATTGTTCATTTTTGTAATTCCTTGCAGTAGCTTACATCAAAGAGTGATCATAATAATGAGGAAAATTACATTGTTTGTGGGAATCGTTTAGAAAATCAATTGGATAGCATATCAAATAAAGGTTGTGTGACTAAATATCAGTTGTTAAAAGTAACAAGATGCTATGAGAATCATCAAACTAACCATGTGTTTTTTGACCCTATAGCTAACTACATGGAAAAGATTTACTGTTCAGGCTTCCAGTTATATTTTCATCATGAAGAACAGTTACACCTCATGCTTCCTTGGTTATTTTAGTATCTGGTTTATTTTTTCTTCAAGCATAGTCAAGATATTCAAGTTTCAGATCAGATCGATGACTGGCTTCATTGGAAGTTTCATGTTCCTTGAGCTACAAGTGGAGATTGCAGCTGATAGGGTAGGTAGATGCAAAATAAGCTCAGGGTAGGTTGACAGAGCATCTATTTCAGTAGGTGCAGTTTGAATTCTTCATGCAAAAAATAATTAAAGGCTTGAGGAGCAAATTGGATAGAAGTTCAGAGTTTTATTCTAGAGAATGGATAGCGGCACTGGAGCTACAAGTTCTTAGTGTACCACAGGGGCACACTATCCCAAATGGAGCCACTGTTATCATTTAAGAAATGATTTCTAAATTCAGAGCATCAGTTCTATTCAAAAGGATTGGTGTTAGTCTTGGTCTATTCTTTCCATGGTTGTTTTAGTGTCTAAGATCTAGAAAAGAGTTTTGTTGGTATGGTCAAATAGGGTCAATACTCCATTCTTGCCCATCATTGGTCCCACATCACACATTATTTCCATGTGTCAAGCTTGTGTCAAAGTTTACATTTTACATTTGTTCCTAAGTCATAATGCTAGATGGTGGTTAAGTCACTTTTATGGTTTTTAGAGTCTAAGTCATAGGGTTAGAGTCTCATTTTCATCATCAAATAAAGCTCAACAACCTTGTTTTACACTTTATGGATCTCATATCATGTTTTGAAAGTCATGTATTTATCCATTTTGGAAAATTTTTGAAACTTGCTACGAATCCATGTTTTCGTAGTGTAGATAGTGTAAAAAACCAGTTTTGTGCTACGAAATCACTGAACTAGGAGTTTTCGTAGTGTACTAAGAAACCCCTGAAAAAGCCTGTTTTAGCATAAAAAAATATATTTTTTGTGTTTACTAGCCAACTTCCAGAAGGGGTCCTGAGCAGCTGAGGAATCAATTTTGAAAAATAAAAGTGAATTTTCTTCCTAACATACCAAACTACAAAAACCTCTTTTCGTTTCTTCAAATTCGTTCTGAGGTGTGAGGAATTTATGGTTAAACTTGCGCTACGAAACTGCTGAAAGTCAAGCTTTGGCTTTTGCTTTTAGCAGTATTTTTCCAGATCAGGTTTTGGTCATGGGAAATGGTGTTTTGAAATTATGAAGGAGGTTTCTCTTCATTGAATCTCCATATACAATAACCTATATCACTTTCTTCATAAGTGTTTTAATTTGGGAGATAATAAGCTTTCTTTGAGACCCTAATTTCATAGAACAATTTTTTCCTGTTTGACACGTGTTTTTCAAGGACAGATTATGGACAGCTAGAGAAGTGTTTTAAAAAACCAAGAGAGGTTGTTGTTGTAGACAGAATGTACTACAATAACCTCCTTCAGTTTTGTAAAATATTTCATAAGTGAGAAGATAAGGGCTCTGCCCCACGTGCCATTTTCAAGGATCCTAAGCCTAAAAACAGGGAAACATGTTCCCTAATTTCTAGGGTTTGTCATCAACAATCAGGTGACAACGTGGGAGGCTTCATCAAGTTCGACTTCATGAGGTTGCAGCTGTCAAAGAATGCATTTAAATGTTTATATAAAGTTGTTGTAATCATAATAAGGAGTTACACTCCTAGTTGTATTAGGTCTCTAAGACAGCTAGTTAGCTATCAAATGCATTTAAAGGTTTGTTTTATGGTTAGAATAGGTGTCATGATGGAAAATTCGAATTCCCCTCATGCTGGAGGAGAAATCTAAGTCATGTAATGAACTCTATATATTGGAGAAGATGTGATGCACAAAGGGTGGGAAATTTTCAGAGAAAGACTCATATTGTGCCATTGTAAAAGATTATGTTTTTATGAATGCAGACTTTGGCTTTACTTCTCAGGATTCAGAAAGAGTTCAATGGTGGCTTGTTTATGTTTTTCCTTATTTCCTTATTTGCAGTAGTATGAATGCATGATACTTTGAATTCATTGGTTATGCTCTAACTTCCTTCATACATTTGTAGACTGTGTTTTCCTTCATGCTACTGATGTACCCTTCATATGTTGAATTCTAGATGCCCTAACTTCCATGTAAAGCTAATTTTATTATCATACTGAAGCATTTCTTGACTCCATAAGCCCAATGGATGCTTACTGATCATGTTCAACCATTCATATTTCTTGACTTGTTTCATAGAGTTAGCCATCTAATTCATTATCAAAAATCTTTAATCTTGTGAGAGAGCCCTCTCAGGTTGGGGAGGCTAAGTCTCAGCAAAAAGTTGGTTTGAAATGGTTACTCAAGGTCTACCTAATCAGCAGCCTAATCAAGGCTAGGTTTTGTGATAACATATTCCTCACCGCACTACAATGAAAAACCATTTTGAGTCACTGATTGCACCTACCTTGCCCCATCTTATGTCTACAACTGACCTTTAGGATTACTTGACCTAGTTTTGAGACCTAGTGCTCTTTATCCAACAAACCCTAATCAAACCCTATTGAGATGATGTCTAGCCTAAAACCCTCATATTCTCCAATCACTTCCATCAGATCTGAGGTTGATTTAAAGAGATCCCTCTCTAATTTGGTAGGGCTAGCTACCAAGTCAAAAGCTGGTCTGATGTTACCTCCTTGGTTTCCTTTCTTAGCCTTGGGAAACTAAGGAGTGCTAACATTTTGGTGCCATTGCTAGGGAACAAGTTTCACATATTCCTTGGGATTTTTCTTACAAGTTATTTTAGGTCTATGCCTATGGGTCATAGTTCCTAGCTTTCAAAGAACGTTGTTTCAATTTTTTAGAGCCAAAGTCCCGATTCAAAAGAAAACTGGCTCCCAAAGGGCAAATGAGGTCCAATCCTGATCTAAATCCTCATCACGAGTTGATGACCTTGAAAAGATATTGAGAAATCAAAGGTAAAAGACCGAATAAGTTGAAATAGGTGCAACACTATTGGTGAGATTTGCATCTGTGCCCGCATAATTGCTCGCTCTTCAAGATTTATCTTTTGATATCAATTTTGAGTTGTATTTATCCAAATCCAAGCCGAAGTCTTTCCTCTCAGAAATAGTTTTTTATCCCTCTAAGTTTGAATCATATTTTCCATCTCGTGAGTCTCCATCTGCTAAGTGTGATAAGAAAATCTAGTCACAATTCAATAAACTTTAGGATTTTGTTAATTAGCTCCAATTAACCTCTGAAAAGGCTTATATCCAGTACCAAAAAGATATTTATCTGCTACTATATCTATTGTAACACCTCCTAATAAATTTTCCCCATCATCCTTCACTGTCAATCCATTTCTTCCTCCAAAATCATCTCCTTCATCAACACCTCCTATTGTGACTGCTATACTACCTTTTGTAATAGTTATGGCAAGATTTTCTCCTCTAGTTTTACCTGCACAACTCACTGCTTTGCCTCAAGTTTATGGTCATATATTTCCTTTCTTTGATGGGACAATAAAAGTCACAACCAAGAAACATATAGATAAAGTGGTTGATTTTTTTATCTTGAGAAAATTGATAATGAAGATGATAAAATGTGCATTATAGCACAGACAGAAAAGTCAAGAAATGGTTTTGTTCCTTAACAAATGATTCTATAACCACTTCCCAATAGTTAATGGACACATTCCTAGCAAAGTTGGAAGAGAAAAATAACCCTCTCCAAATTTTTTCCGAGTACAATGCCTTGAAAAGAAACACTAATGAAGTTGTACAAGATTTCACAGCCATATTTAATCTGATATATAACTCTATCCTGGAAAATATTAAGCCTCCTCCTAGTTTGCAACTTCTTCATTATCTAGATGCTTTTGATCCAGATATGACCTACCATTTCACATAGGCAAGTCCTTCCACTCTTTAAGAAATTCAAAGAAATGCAGTAAGTGTTGAGGGAAATCTTCTTATTAAGAAGTTATAGATGAAATTAGAAAAAAAGGTTACCATAAAGGAGGAGACATCCACTTCATCTGAGGGTAAACTTGATACTTTGATTAAGACAATGGACAAGATGACTATCATAGAGAGACAAGCAGAACCTCCATTCTGAAATCCCAAATATAGAGGTCAACAACAACAACCCTAATTCAGGATTAAGAAAAGGGAACAGAGGGGTCAAGATCAACAAGGTTAGCAACATATATGTACTCCTTTTCAGAAAAATAATACATAGGGCCCTAATGAGGAAGAGGAAATATCAAATGATCAAATTCACTTTTTTGAGGAAGATCAACGACCCGTTTTCTTGACTAAGGAGGATGAATTTTCTAAAGAGACTTATGTACCTGATGATCAACAATATGTTCTTTCTAATGATTATATGTTAGTAGTGCAGATAGAGGATTATCAAAGAGGTTATCAAAATTCCCTTATCCAAGTGCAAAGGCAATATAGTCTGACAAATAGAAATGTGCTCATAACTTCAAATCTGAAAAGACAAAATTCCAAAACAGATACTCATAATAAAGAGATGACCTCTACAAATTAGAATAAGGAAAAATAAGTTGTTGTTACTAAATAGGGAAAAAGTAATGAAGCTTCTACTAGCACTCTAAATAAAGATAAAGAAACTCAAGCTGGAGGACAAAGAAAGGAGATCCCCATCAGAGAATAGCTCGAGAAGAAGGACATGTCATCTAAAGATGTAGAAACAAATTCTACTTTATTTAGTCTTGAGAATGATATTCAAAACTTAAATTCTTAATTCCATTGACTAGATTAATTATGAATGACCAATAAAAGTTCCTTATAGCAAAAATTCTTAAGGTTGATCAAATGTCTGATATGGTGAATCTTACTAATGACCATGCCGAGCTTTTCTTTGGACCTGCTATAGATGGTAACTTATAAGACAATGAAGTTTTTCCTTTTTACCTCAGCCTCAAAATTCATGACTTCATCCTTCATAATGATATGCTATACTTCGGGGCCTCCCATAATCCCATGCCTAAAGCCATCATGGATAAATTAGTATTCGATATTACTTGACCATACCATGACATTTACACTTTTGACTCGGGAAGGGTTAAGTGTCTTGGTCTTATCAAAGATTTAGTGGTATCCTTAGATCAAATTCCAGCAAAGAATGTTCTCATGGATGTGGTTGTAGCTCACATTCCCTTGAGATATGGAATGATTCTCTCCTGATCATGGGGAACCAAACTTAAAGGCACTTTGCAGCTAGACTTTTCCTATTCTACTATACCAATTTTTGGACAACTCGGAAAATTATATAGGGAGAAAAAGATGAAGTACATGATTAGTAGCAAGGAGAAACCCAATAATCACCCAATTCATGTTGTAGATATAGATTTAGAGTCTTTTAATTTGTACAATGATGATTGTTCAGTTCAGTTAGAAAATCAGATAGAAGAAAAAGACAAAATTCCTAAATTTTCATATTGTGTTCAAGAAGTTTCAAGTGTAGAAAAATGAGAACATGCACTAAGTAGTTTGCAGTCAAGTGCAGAAATTGAGAAGATAGCTGAAATAGTACATGAGATAGAACCTATTGGGATAGGAGATCATTCTGAAATAGACAATCAAAATCAATCATCCAAAATTGACCTTATCAATGAAGAAAATGGTTTATGGACCATGGATTTTGATGGAGCATTAGGTAAGGAGGGACTTAGAATTGGGATTTGGATTCATGGTCCTATGAATCGATTGTCTAATCTTCCTCGTAATGTTTGTTTGTGTTCCTATAAATTAGCATTTTATTGTTCCAACAATGAGGCAAAGTATGAGGCTATGATATCTGATCTTAAAATACTCAAGAAACTAGGTGCTAAGAAGATTTATGTATATGACGACTCTGAGTTAGTAATAAAGAAAGTCAAAGGGGAATACTAGGCCAAGCATCCTAGAATGTGAGCATACCACAATGTAGTAGTAGACATTCTTAAGACCTTTATTGAATATACTTTATCATTGATCCCAAGGAACAACAACCTCATTGCTGACTCCCTTGCCACTTCAACCAGTATGTTTAAAATTCTGGTATATCCCAAAAATAATTGTGAGATCAATGTGAAAGATCACCCTCTTATTCTGAACAATCTTCAGTATTGGCAAGTCTTTTAGGATGACAAACAAATTAACAATTACCTATAGATGGAAGAAGAGTTTGTTGGTTCTCAAAGTGATGGTATGTTTTATGAAGATGATCAGGAAATGTATGCAACAGAAATAGGGTTACTATAGCTGAAGGATAACTCAGTTCCAAGAGGACTTGTACCATTGGAGGATCTTTCTAATTATGATGGTGTTGCACAGAAACCAACAATGATGCCAAATGAAGAAGCAGTAGAATAACTTAATATTGGTACACCCGAGAAGCCAAGAATGGTTAAGATATCAAAGTCTTTGAGTCCATAAATGAAAGGTAAATATGAAGCGCTCACAACTAAATTTGTTGATGTTTTTGCATGGGATTACACTGATCTAAAGGTTTATGATAAGAGCATAATTCATCATACCATTCCCACAAATCCTGATCAAAAGCCTTTCCATCAGAAGCTCAGAAGGATAAATCCAAAGTTGCTTCCCTCTATTGAAAAGGAAGTAAAAAAGTTGTATAATGTTGGTATTATTGTCCCTCTCCATTTCTCAAGTTGGATGTCAAATTTAGTACCAGTAAGAAAGAAAACATGTGAAATTCAATTGTGTATTAATTTCCGTAATTTAAGTAAAGTGTCATTGAAGGAAAACTATCCAATTCGAAAGATGGATCATATCTTAAAGAGGATGGTTGGTTCTTCCAGGATGTCATTACTAGATTGATATTCAGGGTACAATAAGATCTTGGTTCATCCAGATGACCAAGAAAACAGAGCTTTCATGACACCTTGGGGTAATTTTATGTACGTCAAGATACCCTTTCAGTTGAAGAACACAGGAGAAATGTTTCAGTGGGTGATGGATATCGCATTTTCCAATGAGAAGGATGCATTTTTGGTCATTTATCTTGATGACATAACAATGTTTTCCAAGATGGATGAAGAGCACTTGCAACATTTAAGGACAATCTTCTAAAGGTGTAGAAAATTTGGCATATCATTGAATCCAAAGAAAAGTTTATTTGTTATGGAGCAGGGAAATTTTCTCAATCATATTATATCTAAAGATGGCATCTGAGTGGATCCTTTAAGGATTGAGGCAATTCAGCAACTGAATTTTCCTAGAAATAAGAAGGAAATTCAATCACTCAATTGTAAGATCAATCTTTTGAGGAGATTTATTCCTAACCTTATCGAACATTTAAGGGAAATAACTAATATGTTGAAGAAAAGAAACAAAATGAAATGGTCTGATGAGGCAAGAAAATCATTCAATCATTTCAAGTTTGCATTGTCTCATGCTCCTATCCTTGTTAGCCTGGATTATACACTATATTTTATCATTTTTTCCTTTGCCTCTGAACATAAATTGGTTGTTGTCCTCATGTAGAAGAAAGATCAGAAAACAGAGCAGCCAATTGCCTTTTTTAGTAGAACAATAAGGGATGGGGCTCTTAAATATAATATCATTGAAAAATAGGAATTGGCACTAGTTAAAGCTTTTAAAGACCTCCGAGTTTATATCTTTCATTCCCATATTCTTGCCTATGTTTTGAATGTTGTTGTCAAACATGTGTCAATGCAGAATGATCCTGAAGGTAGATGTGGTAAGTGGATAGCTGATATGTTAGAATATGATTTAGAAATCATACCTACAAATATAGTCAAAGGACAGGGCTTGGCTAAGATTATGGAGGAATTTAACTTACATGACTTGGACATCAACCTTATTGCTTCACTTTCTGAGGAGCGGGTGGTTGAATCATTTCCTCAGGTATCTCAACCTTTTACTTCATCACCATGGTATTCAGATATAGTTAATGTGCTACAACATTTAAATCATCCACTGGGTGTGTCCAAGAGTAAACGTGGATCATTGAAATTGAAGGCTCTAAAGTATTGTATTCTTGATAATACTTTATATTGGAAGGATCTACTATGGGTTTTATTGAACTATTTGGTAGAAAGTGAAGCTAAAGAAATGATGAATTATTTCCATGAAGGTGATTGTGGTGGTCATATTTTCTGGAAAAATACAACAAATAATATATTGAGGGTTGGTTTCTATTGGTCGAGGCTTTTTTCTGATGTATATAAAATAGTCATGAGTTGTCATCAATGCCAAAATTTTCAAGGAAAGAAAAAGTTGTTACTGCTTCCCTTGTAGCTAATTTCAACCCAAGTACCCTATCAGCAGTGGGGGCTTGACTTCATCGGTGAGATTCATCCTTCATCCAGAGCTCAGCATAAGTGGATACTTACTACCAGGAACTATTTCACAAAATGGATTGAGGCCATTCCTATGAGAAAAGCTACAAACACGGTAATTATTCAGTTTATGGAGAGTAATATTCTGTCCGATTTTGGTTGCCCATAGAAAATCATTAATGAAAATGAAATAGCATTCAAATCCAAAAATATGATAGACTTTTGTGATAACTATCACATAAGGCTCGAGTATTCGACAACATATTACGCTCAAGGGAATGGGTTGGAACAATCATTAAACAAGACACTGGTGAAAATAATAAAAAAGATGTTGGAAGAGAACAAAAGGAATTGGCATAAAAAGTCAATTAATGTTCTATGGACGGATAGAGTGAGAACAAATAAATTTATTGGCATGTCACCTTTTCAGCTGGTCTATGGTGTAAATATAGTGTTTCCAACTTCCCTAGAAGTGTTGGTGATGAAAATCCTACAAGAGGTTGATAGTGAGCCAAATGATATTCAACAAAGAATCAGTAAAATGATCCACTTGTAGCAGTCTAGGGAAGAAGTTTTCCATAATAATTCAAAGCTCTAGTACATGATTAAGAGTATTTATGATAAGAAAACAAAGGCTGATGATTTTAAATTGGGAGGTGTTGTTCTCCAATGGGATGCTTAGAATGAGGATAAAGGAAAACATGGTAAGTTCGACAACATGTGGAAATGACCCTACAAGATTTTAGCATTCACAAGGAAAAATTCTTACTTGTTATAAGATCTTGATGGGCAAGCACTTCTAGGAGTACCAATGAATGGTAGACTCCTCAAACATAACTTCACCCGATCTCGCACAAAATTTTTCATTTCCATTGTAAATAACATTTTATTTTTGGTCAAGGAGTGAAGGAGCTGCCAAAGAAGTTTGAAGCCTTGGGAGAAGGCCATAAGGCTTCTATGTTCAGTTGTTGTTTTCTTTCTAAAGTTGTATAGTTAGTTTTTCAGTCATGTCAGGTTAGTTTTAGTTTTTCTTAAGTTTAGATAGTTAGTCATTTGAGTGTCAAGTGTTTTATTTTGACTCCATTGCCCAATGGGTGATGCTACCTAGTCTATAACGTTCTTGATACCTCCTAAAGGATTTTCCATCCCTAGTTGGAGAAACTCTTAATTTCTATGAGTCACCAATGATCAAATGTACTCTTTTCATGTGGTTGATAGGGTCATTAGGTCAAATTGTTATATTTTAAAATAAAATTTGATAAATCTTGGTTATCAAATAGTCATTGGTAATTATCTAGATCATTGCTACTCCCTCCACTTATTTAAGGTCACCATCACTCATCATAGGCATGTCATCATTTCCTATCCTAAGTCATCAAAAGAGTTAATGTGTCATCATATAGGTCATGGTATAGGATATACATTTGATGGTCATCATTATTAGCCATCAATATATATTAAGGGAGTCATGTCATCCATTTGGTCATCATCACGAGAGTTCGAAATTAAGGAACAAAATAAATCAAAGTAACATTTCCTTTTGAAGAAATAATGTTGCATGTCAAATCAATTAATTTTCATTTTCTCAAAAGTACACATGATGTCATGTTTTCATCAACCCAAAATTGAGTTTTTGAGTTATAAAGGAGAAATAAATTATTTCAAGACTTTAAAATCTTCAATATCTCCTCTTTGCCATTGTAACACTTGCCGCAACCATTAGAGGTTTGAATTCCATCACCAATTGCTCAGATCACAAGCTTGTTGCGCTTCTGCCAGGGTTGTTGCGCTTTTTTTTTGGAGGCATAAGGAGGGAAAAGACAGGTGAAAGCTTCATTATAGAGCTTCAAACATCTTCAAGCATGTAAGTGGGACCCTTGAAAACCATTTCTTCAATCAATCTCTACAGAAAATTGCTAAAACCTTTGCCTAGAGTTTTTTGTTGTGCTTTTCATTTTATGGGTTTTTGCTTTACTTGATAGAGGAATCCTTTTGTTTCTAAGCTTATAAATCCCTATAAACCCTCATTGAGAATTCTCCAATCATTTCTATTACACATTATTTTGTCACCGACCCCGAATCCCCTGACCCTGAGTAGAGTCAGTCCCTTAATGGCATTCGTTCTATGTCATACATCAAAATATGTGTCCACATCTTCCACATCACTCAAGAAGATCAACCATGCTCATTAATCCTGATGCTGACCCCGTTTTATGAATGTTTCAAGATCATCGCAAGACATCAATGTCTTGTCCGTGATGATGCCTGTCTGTGATAATGGACCAAAGTGAACTAGAATCTTGCGACACCATCACAAGAGTACATTTGTTCTCTGCGACAGTCGGATTTTAGGGATCGTCACAAGTCATCAGTATCCTGCTTGCGACGATAGCTCTGAATACACTGTTGCCTCGTGATGTCATCTCTGAGTCTTAGTGTTTGATTTGTGACGACCCAGATATGGCAAATTAGTTCAAACGAAATTCTTCTGGGTGGTTCTAGAACTGGTTGTTGGGTGAACGCAGTTTGTCCTTCCTCATTTGAGATGGTGGTTCTACCTTTTGAGTAACCTCCTGTGAAGATAAGCTCCCCCTCCCTCATTTATGGAGGTTCCTCCTCTTATAAAAGCATCATCCATTGCTATGATTAGGTAGTTTTTTGGTGGTGAGCAAATTATCTAGTTCTTGGTATTGGGTTGATAGTTTGTAATGTGAATTACTGATAGTCTAGCAATTGGTTGTGGATTGCCTTAGCCTTATATTAGTTTTTTTGGGTGAGAGAGAGAGTCATCAACCTTTTTGGGAGACCTTTTAAGAGTGAATGATTGTGGAGACATACTGACTGGACCCTTTAAGGAACCTTGTGACGTCAAGGCATGGTTGTAAGCTTTACTTTTACTCATATTAATATAATCAATGGTTGTTTTCTATATCATGTATGAAATATATTTGATAGCTTATGGTTCCTTGACTCTGTAAGTAAATAGCTCATTGTTGTCCTTTATTATGTGTTTCATTGTTCTCTTATGTTGTTTTAGGTCAATCACTCATCAAGGAGAAGGAAAAGATAGCTAGAGCATTGTAACAAAGACTGCATTGAACACCAGCATAAGGTAGGCTCTTTCAACGATGACTATTTAAGGAATTATCTGTTGTGTTTGTCTTGCTATGACTAGACCCACTCTAGGCCTAAAATGGTTGCCTCTCTCGGTAGAGGGAACTTTACCTACATCACAAGTTAGTGACTCCGCTGGGGAGTCCTTTGTGTGTTGTCTCTTGTTTTGCTCTTGATTTGTTTTTTATTGAATTACATAGTGTCTCTTGGTTTTGGGACTGAACTATCAGTTTTCTTGATCACTTGAGTGGATCTGATAGTCCACCTCACTGTCTGAGTGATAAGCCTAGTGTCTTTTAGCTGCCTTTGCCTTGTTTTGCCTCTTAATTAAGATCATCGCTATTTAGCTCTTAACAACTGTGACGAATCAACTGTGTCCTCTTTGACCAAGCTGTACGTCGTGGATATCCCGTCATACAGCTACAACGATTCCTGAAATCGGACCGTTTCCAAAGACAGGTGTACTCTTGAGATGACGTCACTTAGTTGCTAAATTCACGCCTGTGACGATTTAGCTTTCATCTCAATTTGCTAGTCTAACCCCTGTGACGATTCCTGTAGGGTTTCTTTTCACAACCCTGCCTCCTGAATAAGCCAATGTAGCTTGTCCTCTTCTATCTCTTACATCTTATCAAGCTTGTTTTGACTGTGTTTGTTAAGGCATATCCTTCTTGGTTCCATTTGTCTGAGTTTTGATTTTTTGGGCTGTGTGACCTAAGTATTTTAAGGTTTAGTCCAAAAGTCACTTGTTTTGGGTTTCTTGTCCTTCCAAGATATAGTGGTGTTAAGAATAATTTTAAGAGCCCACAGTTCCGTAGCATATTTTGGGAATGAGGGTCGGCTGCCCCCATCTCATCATCCTCATCGTGAGTGTGTTCCTACCATTAGAAAGCCATTTTGTACCCCTGCATGTACGAAAAACCCTTTTATTAAACACCACTCAACCATTTTCATCTCTTAAACCTGTTTAAAATGATTTTTTTTTTATCATGACACTCATCGTAGGAGTACATCACTTTCCTGCGATGATCTTGATTTTTCCCCATGTAAATTTCTCGATTGTCGCAACCCTGAGGGGGGAACCTCCGACAATCGAGGCGGAATTTTTGACCAAAAAATCACTCCAAACTATAGTCTAAAACATGAAGTTATGTTTAAATTTGGTGGAAAAATAAAGATAGGGATGGGCTATTTACCTGGAGGACACACGAGAAGCAATGGACCATTGAGTTTCCCAGAATCGATCGTTCAGTTCCACAGGTATGCAAGGTTTGAAGTTTTTTTTTACCACAATGAAAAACACAAAGTGAATTGTTTTTACCCTAATGTCCCTTTTATAGCCATTTTGTTCAAAATTTGGGATTTTCTAGGGCTTTGAATTAGGGTTTTGACCATTAGTCATGTATTTTTGTGAAATAGGTTTTATGCTTGAATTTCGTTGTGCAGTGATAGGTGTTCTAAGCACTAGTGATGATCGATGCTGACTTATATACTCAAGCAGTACCGAAAAACCCTTTCCGAGTCAACTTTAAGCTCTTTTTTGACTCTCGAAACATTAAAATATTTCTGAGCCCTTGTTGTTTCGAGTTCGTTAATGGTTATGAAACTCCGTGTTCCCAGTAAGTTTTTTAGATTTTCGGGCTAGAGGCAATATTTACGAAAAGCACTCCTTGACTGAAATGGTCAAGCGATTCTCTCAAGTATCGTTTTCTACCGTTTCGGGCTTCAGAGACATAAACATAAAAAAGGGCCCCTTTGGAGTTTTCTTTTCCATGTCTTTTTCAAGCTCTCTAAATATTAAAAAGACTCTAAGTTTTACCTATGTCGAACTCGTTAAACCCTAACGACATTGGACTTGTCACCATGATGAGACCCGAGCTTCTCGTCCCTAGGGCTCGTTAAAACTTCACTAGGTTGGATTTATCCGAAGGAAAAACTCATATTGCAAGCATATGTTATCCCCTTCAAGATTATGTTTCAAAAATAATTGGGGTACTCGCCAGCAATGGTGGGGAGAAAATTTGGAAATATTCTGTTGATTACCTATGGCAGCATGTTGCTATTGAACATCGACACCTTTGTTGCTTCTCGACGAGTTTAGGATATCCTCACTTCGTCATTGGCCTTTTGAGGTTTGGCTTCTTCATTTTGCCTCATTCCATTTGTTCCCTGCTATCTCCACATGATCTTCGATCCCTTGGTACCGAAATGCTTCCACATGCCGAAGTTGTGTCGCTGATATGTTCAAGAGCTTAATCTTTCTGCAATTTCCACCCTTACATCCTCTTTTTGTTCTCTGTTTCATCCATCTACATCTTTTTCTTTTGTCTTGCGTCGTTGATGTGCGAAACATTATGGACCTCATGTGATGGATCACTTCTTGTCGACATAGACTCATTATGCAGGAAGTTGATCTAGAGACTCCTTTCAGGTACCTTCGAACTTGCATGCCTCAATGGCAAGTTCTTCGCATTCGAGGATAGACTTGCATCATTGGTCTTTGATTGGGTGATTCCACAAGTGTTTGACTCTAGATCATTCTTCACACTTTGTGGATGGTACTAGCAGTACCTTGGGAACCATTGACATTAGTGGTGGTCTCTCTCGCACTTGTTAATGGTTCACATCATTGGCCAGTAATCAGGCAATTTTCTAGTATGCTCCACTCCAGCACATCTATTTGCATATTAGAAATTGTACTATGATCGGGTTGGATTCAAGACCCCAAACATAGATTACATAAGTTCGAGTTGCATGGATTGGTTCATGATTGCATACATGACTCTTTGGTTGGATGGCTGCGACCATGCCTGAGTCTTTCTGGATGGCTATGACCATACATGTATCTTCATATCACCTTATCGACAGGATGGCTACGTCTATACCACAAACCAATTCTATCTATCTTTTGGGATGTTGAGTCCATACCTCAACTACATGTATTTCTTTCAGTATCAGAGATATCAGTTGTACTTTCATCTGCAGGTTCTTTGTGATGGTGTTCCAGTTTAGTTATGGTTTTGTAAAGCATTTCACCCCTCCTACTCTCTCAGCCTTCATGCTTTAGGGGGCATTTGTTACACAATAGTTTGTCACCGACCCCGCATCCCCTGATCCCAAGTAGAGTTTGTCCATGAATGGCATCCGTTCTGTGCCATACATCAAAATATGTGTCCACATCTTCCAGATCACTCAATATGATCAACCATGCCCATTAATCATGAAGTTGACCCCTTTTTACCTATGTTTCAAGATCGTCGTAAGACATTAATATCCTATCTACGATGATGGACCAAAGTGAACTAGAAACTCCATACACCTTCACAAGAGTACACATGTTCTCTGCGATGGTCAGATTTTAGGGATCGTCGTAAGTCATTAGTATCTTTCTTGTAACGATAGATCTAAAAACATTGTTGCCTCACGATGTTGTCTCTAAGTCTCAATGTTTGACTCGCGATGACCCAGATATGGTGAATTAGTTCAAACAGAATGCTTCTGAGTGGTTTTGGAACTGGCTGTTGGGTTAAGGAAGTTCGCCTTTCCTCATTTGAGATGGTGGTTACACCTTTGAGTAACCTCCCATGAAGATAAGCTCCCTCTCCCACATTTATGGAGGCTCTTCCTCTTATAAAAGCATCCTCCATTGCTATGATCAGCTAGTTTCTGGGTGGTGAGTGAACTAGCTAGTTCTTGGTTTTGGATTGATAGTTTGTAGTGTGAATTTTTGGTAGTCTAGCAATTGGTTGTGGATTGTGTTAGCCTTATAATAGTGTTTCTAGGTGAGATAAAGAGTCATCAAACTTTCTGGGAGACCTTTTGAGAGTGAATACTTGTGGAGACATACTGACTGGACCGTTCAAGGAATCTTGCGACGTCAAGTCATGGTTGTAAGATTTACTTTTTCTCATATTAATACAATCAATTGTTTTTTCCTATATCATGTATGAAATATATTTGATAGCTTATGTTTCCTTGAATCTGTAAGTAAATAGTTCATTGTTGTGCTCTATTATGTGTTTTGTTGTTCTCTTATGTTGTTTTAGGTGAATCACTCATCAAGAAGAAGCAAATGATAGCTAGAGCAACGTAACAAAGACTGCATCGAACACTGGCATAAGGTAGGATCTTTCAATAATGACTATTTAAGGAATTAGCTATTGTATCTGTCTTGCTGTGACTAGACCCACTCTAGGGGTGAAATTTAGGGTGTTAGTAGAGATCATAGCTTCAACAACTGGTATCCCTAACCAAGGTGAGATTTGGTTCAAGTGGATGGATTTAGACATAGAGAACTACAAAGTGTTTTTGAAATCACACTACAAGGAGTCCCCTTCTCATATTTTTCCTAGAAAATAGTTTTTGGAGAAGTAAATCATCTTGATGAGGATGACCGTGAAGTAATTCACTTGTGAGGGTAGGTTTAGCAAGTTATATCAGTATCACATCAGGTTGTTGATGCATCTCACTTATCAAAAGCCCTTAAACCTACCTAATTACCCGTTTAGAATCTTGGTGAAAATGTCTGAGAAGGTTCAAACTAAGGGAATAAATAATCAAGCAAGTGTATTTCATTATGCTCCAATAAAATTCATAGTTCTCCACTAGATAATAGAGGTCAAAATGTCATGGGAAGCATTCTTGGAGGCAGCTACTCTTCTACCTATGTCAAGTCAGCCAAAGAGTCAAAACACTCCCTTAGCATCATCCAAGCCACAAGAGGTTGGGTCATCAAGGAAGCCATCAGTCACCAAAACATATCCAAGAAAAGATATTTCAAAGACCTATAAAAGAGGTAAGAGGTTGTTTTTTTCCCCTGAAATAGAAGGGATGCCTGGACCTAAAGCTAGAACTAGGTCTCAAGCAAAGAGAATACCTCAGGAGGTTGGTACTGAAGAGGTGCAGATTGAAGCTATGAAAGAGGTACCTCCTAAGACAGAGATGGCTGAATATGGAGATAAGGTAGAGAATGATATAATAAAGGAGAAAGAGGCACATATTAGGGAGCTAAAATATGACCTTTCCAAAGTCAATTTCATGGTGGCTTTCTTGCAACAAGAGAATAGTCAATTGAATCTGATCTTAATGCAATAGAGTAAATCACAAGAAGACCCTCCATCATCTAGAAATGCAGAAGTTTTGGAAGAAAAGGATAAAGGTCAAGAAGTCATTGATGTGGAGAATTTGGAAGAGAAGAACATTCAAGTGTAGCTAAGGAGACCTACAACTAGAGCCATGGCCAAGAAGGGACAACAAGCAAAAAATTATTCTCCTCCCCAAACCCTAAAAAATTTAGATGACTCCATATAGCTATTGAAATCTAAGAGGACAATGAGTATTGGTTTGAGAAGGTTAATATGCACCTATGAAGAAGGAAATTAGAGACACTGTCGTGCAAAGGCATATGGCAAGGCACTATTACACAAGAAACATGGTGTGCAAGATTAGGGTTAAGAACATGAAGAAGAAGCTTAAGAAAACCCTAAAGAAGCTCGAGAAGAAATATAATATTGATCTTTTGGTAGATGCATCACTATTTGTATGAAGGAATCATAGAAATAAATGTAAGAAGATAATTTTTTGCAAATCTTAGAAATTTTGAAGTTTTCCTACACATATTCAAGTGTACCCTACATAATCACAGCAAGTACCCATTGCGATTTTTCTTAGAGGTTGAAAATGAAGAATGCAAAGCATGCGGAGATAAATTTGGGCTTGTGCATGTTGGAAAACTACTTGGGGTCACTTAATAGTTCATACAGTTTCAGAAAACACCAAAAACTAATGATATTCCTCCTTTCTTCCATGGTTTCAAAGTACTCGTTGTGCTTCTCGAGTACTTGT
Organism: Pinus taeda; assembly: GCA_000404065.3. Taxonomy (NCBI): domain Eukaryota; kingdom Viridiplantae; phylum Streptophyta; class Pinopsida; order Pinales; family Pinaceae; genus Pinus; species Pinus taeda. The sequence continues at coordinate 63,111 of APFE031349472.1, forward strand.
TTTCAAATTACTTTTGAGGATTCCTAATGATGGAGTTTGAGTGACTTAAAGGTCCTAGGGTGTAGTAGACATCCTATACTATATTCCTAGGTCATCATCAATGTTGAAAACCACTTCAAGGTCATCAAAACATCAGACCAAAGACTCATTGCACTTCTGCTAACACTCACTTCGCTTCTGAATAATTTGTTGCAGTTATGTGGAGGAAGCCTTTTTCTACATTTGCATGGTGTAGAGTTGACGTTTATTAATGTAGTAAGGGTCTAAATGATTTCACCTAATGTAGTTGAGTGTTTTAATGATGGTTAGAGTGAATGTATTGTAATTTAATGCTTTCAAAGTCAAACTCAAATCGGTTAGTGTAAAAAGGGATTTGCTTTCTAACCTCCCTAGTTTTTGGCAATGGTTAAAGAATATTGTGTAATTAGTTCCTAGGAAGGAGGATTCGATCCCTTAGAGGGGGAATGTTGTTTTGAATCTATATGTAGTCAAAATGAACTCATACAAAGAGTTGGATACTTGAACCTCAGACTCTTGAACTAGTGTACTTGACTATTTGCAGAAATATAATAGACAATTGCAACTATTTTTATGGGATTCTTGTGTTGTGGTTAGTGGTTCTGTTTTTCCTAGTTTTTCTTATATATTTGATGATTAGATATTTTTAACTACCATCTATATTTCTCCTTATGATTTATTATCATTGTTTAATGCTTTGTATTTTTTCTAGATAAGCATTTGAGTCTTTTTCTTCTAGAGAAGTGAATCCATGCCTTTGCTCACTTAATTCCTGCTATAGCTTCCTCACCACACTACAATGAAAAACCATTTTGAGTCACTGATTGCACCTAGATTTCCCCATATTATGTTTGCAACTAACCTTTAGGATTACTTGACTCAGTTTGAGACCTAATGCTCTTTATCCATCAAACCCCTATCAAACCCTACTGAGTTGATACCTATCCTAAAATCATCATATTCTCTAGTCACTTCCATTGGCTGCAAGCTTCATTTAGAGTGAGCCCTCTATCATTTGGTAGGGCTAGCTACCAAGTCAAAATTTGGTTTGAGGTTACCTCCTTGGCTTCCTTTCTCAGGCTTGTGAAATTAGGGAGTGCTAACACAAAGAACAATAATTATCCATGCTGATACTTTCTTTATTCATCACAAAATTCGAGCTCTAGCCAAAATTGGTAGATTGATTGTTGTTGTTATTATTATTCCCTTGAAAATGGATAGACTTGGGAGGCTTGTTGCTAGTATAAGTCTCACTTGACCTCTTCTTTAGCTCTGAAATTTTGTTTGTAATCATTTTCACCATCCTAGTCAAGCTTCCAATATCAATGATTCCTTTTCTTTAGCCTTCCCATAAGAAGGTTGAGATTTCCTACTAGTTTCTTTGGAGTCCTATAATTTTTCACCGTTAGTAATAACTTAGATAGCATGCAAGTCCTTCTCAATGATGATCACTTCTAAAAATTTTAATCCTGTTGTTCCCTTTCCGAATATTTTAATGAATTGGGAAATGTTAGTGGGAAAGGAAATTTTATAATAATCGATAGTAATTGAATCATGCGGTTGCATTCCCAAGGGAAATGTATTCAATATAAGGTTGAATTACTTATTAAGTCTTTCCCTTTCTCTTTTCTCCCGATTTTACGATTTTTAATTTCTTTCAATAACATGGAAAGAGTCTTTTGATCAACAAATTTCTCGAGGAATAACTTCTTGAAATCCCTCCAACTATGTGTTGTATTGACAAGAAGCCTATGGTACTATGTTGCATCTCTACCTTATAATGTATAAGGGAAAATTATGCAAGAAACATCATTGTACCTTACCTCTAGAATCTGTAGATGCATATAGAAGTCATCGATGTGATGTTTTGCCTTTGTCTTCTTGCCTGGATCGAACGTTGATAACAACTTTTCCAGATGTCTAGGAACCTAATGGAGAATGTATGAAAGAGTGACAGGCCCTTGGGCCCACCAATCCAAGTCCTGGTCATCCATGTATTTATATTTGTGGTCCTCTTTCTTTTTAGAATGTGAGGAGTCTTCTCTTTCACCATCTAAACTATCAAAAATGTCATCAGAAAGAACAACATCATCCTCATACCCTTCATTAATGGGTAGAATTTTATCTTGATGCAATGTATTTTCTGTAGATTCTACTAATTATTCAAGAGTGGAAAAAATAGATCTTCCACTGCAGAAACCACTATACCAATACAATTTCTTTCTTTCTGCTTTGGAAAATGTGGGATATTCTACACTTTAGGAATTAATCTGACAGCCTTTGTAAACTGATAAGATGTAGTTTGAAGTGCCTGGATTTGTTCTTATGTAATTTTGTATGTCAATTATAGGATAGGATGGGAATAACCACCTACTTTAGGAATAGGTGTCAGAGTGGTAATCAGAATATTGCTAACTTATCTAGAAGATGAATGGTTAGGTTTTGTGGAGTTATCAACCATAAAAAACAGGCAACCCTCCTAACACCAGAATGTTGACAATGTTGGATACTACCAACATACAAGGAATCTCCCCAATGCAAGGTCCCGATTAGACCTCACACCATTTTGTGTAGGAGCACCATTCAAAATATGTCTTGGTTGTTGTTTACTTAAATAAATGCTTTGGCTTTAAGTGCCAGCATGAGAGAGAATCATATATGAGCTTTTAAATTTGTAAGTGAGTGTGCCTTGTAATTGTCGAATTGTAGATGTATAAAGGTTATTTCATTGCGAAGGGGAAACAAAGTGAGCTTTTAAGAGATAAGTAATATTACTACCCTAATGGAAACACAAATAGAAATATAAAGGCTTTTATAACATCAAGTGAAATAGTTGATATAGATGTGATGATCATTATAAACATTACAACACGATTCTAATACATTTCACTTAAAAGGGACAATGAGAGATTTTGGGCACATTCGTGCACTTAGAATGGATGAAGGGACAAGGATCAAAATCTCCATGGTTTTGGCATGCATTCATGGAATCAAGGTAGAAATATAATCAAGGTAGGGTGCATGACATAATTCCAAAGGATGAAGGAGGACACTTCGAGCTTCCCAATTGCATTGTGCATACAAGGGAGAGAGGGAGGGTGTAGGGTGCACTCCTAAAGGATGAAGGAAGAAGGCTTCGGGCCTTTGGGGTGTGCTCCTATGTTTAATAGGTCTAGGAGGGCACATGGCACAAGTTTTAAGGCTAAAGGTTGGTGCTTTATGTATTTGAAGTGTGCTCATGTGCTCAAAGGGTCCATAGAGGGTTCCTGGCACATTGTGGAAGGATGAAGGTTTGATGTTAAGGCCTTCAAGGTGCACTCATGTTCTTAAGGAGGGCACACGTATTTGAGTTGAAGGAGTGTTCTCTGAGGAAAACTTGGTATTTTGAAAGGAATAGTTCAGAACAAGGAACGGGAAGATCTTAAGGAGTGAGCTCTATGCCCTTGGAGGGCACATGGCACACTTAAGAATATTGAGGAATTCCAAATCAAGGCCTGAGAGTGTGGTCATTTTCTCTTGGATTCAATGGGTTTTCTTTCAGACCCAAATATTTGTATAAGTCAGGATGATAGGACGAGGGGTGAACAGGATGCGTTTAGACATAAAACGATGTGTGACTCATACCATCCCATTGATAACACTTAGACAAGATTGAATAATGATAAATATATATCAAAAAGAGACTTTGTACATATTCCTCAAGTACAATGAGTGAACTGTGTAACTGCAACCCAAAAGTGTCATTTTACAACAACAAAAATATTACAACCATGAAATGTACCCAAAGATGTTCTAACTAGTGCAATGACACTTGAGACCATTTAAATACAGTTTAAACACATAGAATAACATGAGAAAACAATTGATGATGAAGGCGACCATGATAGTAGGCTCCAAAATTTGAATGTAGTGAAATTTTTGGAGGGTATTGTGGTAGCAACAACAAGATATTAATCTTCCAAAGACCTTATGCTAATGAAGGATTGGTATGTAGTTACCCCAACCTCCCTATAGTAGCCTTGATCGCCATAAGTGACCTTGAAGGAGTTCAACATCAACTTCCATGAGAACTAATATGGGGATTGACGTCTACCTCAAATACCACTGGGACTTCCCACCCATAGTGAGCAATGTAATTGTTCTTACCTAAAAAGTGATCACCTTGCTAGAAAGTAAGGCTACATACTAAGAAAGGAGGTGAGTCAGTAATATAGGAATTTAAAAAAAAAAAAATTCACTAGTAAAATATTACTACGACACCAATAAATACTTTAGCAACAATTCATATGATCATCACAAGAATCAACATAAGAGAAAAATAGAAAACGTAAATTATTCAAAATTCTCTTTTGATTATTTCCACAAAGGTGATCTTATACTTGTTGTTACAAACTTTTTTGGCTATAACAAGAAAGAAGCTATTACTCCCTAATTTATTAGCTACAACTGAAAGGAGCTATGACCCCTAGTTTATCAGCTACCACTCAAAGGAGCTTCAATTCATAACTATTTACCAGCCATTAATAGAAGGACCTACAACCCCCTTATATACAGGCTAACACTTTCTTCACATCAATGATTCATATTTCATAGAAATTTAAAATTCAAATCATGAAGTCCACTTCCTTTGATAAATGAAAAAAACATATCACCTCAAAAACTCACCACAAATGCCATAAAATCACCTTCTGCATTCTCTGATCACTGACCAATCCACTAGAATCCACCTTTAACCAATAATTGAACTAATGACAACCGACACCTATTACAAATTCTATTATGCTTATGTAGATATTAGGACCGATCATTTTAGTTTTCAAACTTTAGTTAACTTGACCTCTTTTTCTTGCATGAATATTTATTTTTTCTTATCTACCACTTCTATCAAGTCTTCTGAATGTGGGATTTAAGTTTTATAACTCTTCCCCCCTATATCTACAAGAAAACCTTTGTTAAACTTCTCAATTGTGTAATCCTAAACATTTTACAAGTTTTATCTACGACTATCTAAATTTGGTCGACTCTAAATTTAGCCATACTGCTAAATATGCCTCCAAATCCATCCATTCCACCATCTAATTTAAAAAATAATTTGTGATTTATCTTCAAACTTTAGTGCTTCATTGTTTTAGTGCCAAGCCAAAAAATTTGGTGTAAATTTCCAAATTCCAACCTATTGACCTATTCATCCATTCGGACAAACACCCAAAGCACTTTGTTCTAGTCCAAAATTTCTTTAATAATTATGGTTGAATATTTTATGGCATTGCATGCTTTAACCAAGAACCACCACATATACCTTCTCTAGGTCCCATTCATTTAACCTTGAGGGCTTAACCAACAGTGAAAATCTTTCCATGCCCATGGTATTTATGTTAGCATTGAGCCATGACCTATTGTTTTAAACCTTACGCCCCAACTCTTTTATCCCTATTTTCCTTGGGTTGATACTTCAAGATTGTGTGTCCCATAAGGACCCGCATGCCACTTGCAGCCTTATTTCTAGTATTCCTCTCCAACCACCTATGATCCACCTTGTCCCGCAACCTCATTAGCCCGAAGACAACTAACATTGTTTTATGGATAGAAGAAATCTCCCTAGACCTAGTCTCTTGATCTAGAAACCACTGAGAAAAAAATAGTATTCCTTCCTTAGATAAATTTGAAATATGGAAGAGAGACTTAATTGGGAACCAATGCAAGCTCTCATATTCTCCTTTCTTGCAATCTTTATCAACTCCAACTACTAAACCTTGAACCTGTAAAACATCAAAAACAAGAAAGAGAAGCAAAAAATAGAAATAACGCATATAAACAACTCTAAACAAGAATCCAAGGATTCATTTTTCTACATATGCATAATTAAAAGATAATTTATAGGAAAATAAGTCATTTTTGTATTAATAAAAGTAGGACAAGATTACAACACTTGTAGAACTTGACCTTGTAGATCTTTCCCAGTTATCTTGTCCTTTTTTTCCATACTAGAAAACCTCCAATAGTACCTCAATCATATGGATGGATTATGGAGCTATAGAACTAAATGAGATCTATAGGGTTTATTTTCACAGGTGGTTGTGGATGAAATACCCTCTTGGGCCATTCTGGGACCCAAGGTACACTGTTTGAGATTAACTGTAACTGTCACAAAGAAACAGACATATATTCATATTAATCCATGATTCACAAAGCTAAAGGAGAAGAGTTAACCCAGTCCTTCATGTAGTTCTGTTGTAGATCTTAGTGTGGAAAAGTTGAAGACCTCTCTGTCAGTGCCTAGATTAGAGCCTGCACATCAACAAGACAAAGTGTAATCCCCACCACATATGAATCTTAACAATCAAAGCATTAACATATAAGCGAATATAAACCAACATCAATTTAAGCTACTTATCAATCACACCATCAAACCAACATGTAAAGATATCCAATATCGACACCGTCAAGTAGACAAAATAGAAACATATCTATATTATCATATAGAAGAAGGATGATTACAACCAACTTGGTTAGATCAAGCTTCCTCTACTACATTAACTCCACTCTCTCTCTCTTAACTCCTTGGCAACATAACAATACTTAAGCTCTCCAAATTTTCGACAACCATTCAAACTTTGTTACAATGACCAAGCCTCCAATTTATAGATGAAGAGAGGCTCATCCTTACCAATTCTTTCATGATTTCCAATGAGGCAAAAGCTTGGATGTTGCTTTACTTTATTTCTCTTTCCCTTCCCATGAAGCTCTGTTATGAATAACAATGTCCTTAGTTAGGCTTGAGGTAGATGTTTCTTGCTTTCTGAGCTAACGTTTGAGTGAAATACAGAGTGTCAATTAGAAAACTCATGCTTTGACCTCCAGAATCTCATAAATATCCAGTAGCACTACCCTTTAGGCAAAACAGAGCATTAACCTAGGGATTAACACTTTTTTCTGAGAGCTCAAAAGCATTACAACTCCTCTTGTCTACTTCTAGGGTATGTTAGCCTAGACAATAGGTCTATAACTTAGGTCTTCCTTCCAACCAATGTGTCTTTCTCCTCTGAGCTAATGAGGAGGTCATTTTGTTGTATAACATATGAACCCTAACGTGTGAGGTCAGAGATGAAGACAATGGCCGAAATACTTTATAAATGTAGTAGAAGAGAGAGAGGATTAGAGCTTCAGGACTACGGGAGACCTAAAAAAACCCACATATGTAAAAAAATATAAGAATATGTCTTGAGCTGGGCATTCCCATGCTCAATAGCTGTGTCAAAGTGATTTCACAAAAGGAGGTATGACTTTCATGTTCACCGATAGGAATAATGTCGAAGTTGTGTCATAATATGATCAATATGATGAGTTATCTCTAAAAACAATATACATATCTTAGGGAAGGAAATAAGGTTGAATGATGTAAGCCTATACCCAAGGTCTTGATCACTGCTTACCTGGACAACATATTTTTGCACATGTGAATAAAGGAGTTGAAGTGGAACATGTGATAAATTGTCTGATTACCAATCAATGATGAAAAATATTAACATACAAGAGGATGACCACCAATAAGGATGATGGTCTCCAAGATCCACAATACCATCTAGCGAGTGTGAGAAGGATGTTTTCATCAAACACTTGTAGAATTGTTCAATTGGGAGCTAATGAAGAAAACCCCCAATCAAACGCAGGGTAACCTGTCACTAAGCTATGCAAGTTCCAGGGTACTGATATTTTTTTGGATCTGCTTCCTAGATAGAGTGTTGAAGTTGATAGGAAGACATCTGTCAAAACACAGGAAATTAGGTGTCTTACATCAATTGACATGAAATGGGACAAGAATGGTTATTTTGGAGATAGATTTTGAGCAATGGGTCAAAACAACGGAGGGTGATTTTGGGGTATATGATGGTATGGTCGATACATGAATTAAAGGATAGATGAATCCCTTGAACAATAGAAGGAAAGACATCAAGGTTACCAGGAAACTTACACTCATGAACACCAAAGAGTGTTAGGATACCACAGTGCAAGAACATTAGAGTATGAAGGCTAAACTTATAGGATGGTAAGGTTTGGCGAGAACATGACAAAAGAGGTTTTCTAAGGGAGTGCCATGTTCGAGGGATAGATTGCTACCAAAATATCCTTCAAAATATAGATATCGTATCACTGTTATGTAGATTTCTTCCCCATTTGATTAATCTTAAAAAATCGGGATGGGTAAACTCAGTGGTATTTTCATATTTAGAGAGTCTGAAAAGATTGTAAGGACAACTCCAAGAGGGTACCTTTGTCATAGTTGATGACCAAGTGCGAAAAAGGGTTAATAGAATACCCAACACATTTCTTTTTCCATAATTTAGTCCAATAAGTTTGAATAAATTGATAAACCTATGGTCAATATATGTCTACCTCATTTTGTTAGGAGTATGAGGAGACAACGTGAACTCGATATTTTTCATGAAATTGTAACGAGTCAAATGAAGAACAACTCGATATATCTTCATAAAATTTTAACAAGTAAGATGAAGAAAACTTGATATTTCTTTTTTTATTTTAAGGATTGAGAAAAAAGACTTAAAATAACTACTCAGGTATTATTCGTATGAGTTTTACGAGCTCGAAGAAGGTAACTCTAGGATTTTTCAGTTCAAGAGTGAGAAAAATTCCCAAAAAGAATGTGCTCATATATTCTTCGTAGGAGTTTTATGAACCCAAAGAAGGTAACTCAGGGATTTTTCAATTCAAGAGCAAGAAAAACTCCCAAGAAAGAACGTGCCCATTTGGATTCAAACTTGGTCAACTTTGCAGAAAGACACTAAAATATCATTAGAGCATAAGTGAAATTTGACAAAAAAAATATGCCATGTGTTTAAACAATATAGGAATAAAAAACTTAAATTTCAAAGATTAGATAGAGTGAATCATACCTCCAAAGTGGTTATAATAAGGGTGACAACCCTCATTTTCACTGTTTGAGTTTTGTGAGAATGCTGTGAAGAGAAAAAGGAGCACAATTTTCCCGAGCAATTATAGGAGATCTAGGTGACCATTTGACGTGCCTTCAGTTCCAAGTAGATGTCTTAATCCTTATCTTACATTTAAATACTCAATTCAAGCATTTTGTTGCTTAATTTTACGATTTTGACAACGCCATAGGTGGCTTGGCCAACTAACACAGTCACCCAGGCCATGGGGCACATTAAATGCCTGCCCGTGAAAGGGAGGGGTGTTAGCATGCCCTGTGGGAGCTGGAGGGCCACATTAGTTGGTCAATTTCAAGATGAACCTATCTTTCTTGATTTCCTAGGGGCTTTTTCCAACTAAAGACTAATTGAAGGGTTGTGTTGTGGAGGAATCAAGCTTGAGAAATGAGTTTATGGAAAGGAACAGTTGATGATGTTGAGGAACTACAAATGCTAAATGATATGGCTTGTTTTGTATCTTTGCAATGGTGTGGGATGCTGAAGTATGCCATACTTGACCTGATGAAGAGTTAGGAGGATCTACTTAGTTGGATTATCTAATGGTGCTATGAATGACAAGGTGTGTTCAAGGTTGGGGACCATGACCTCTCAATCAAGAGAACGACATATATTTCCTCATTGGTTTATCATGCAGTGGTGCACGAGTAAACTTGACAAGAGGGAGAGATGATCCTATGACCACTATGAAGTTGATCCCAACATACTGTAGAGATGGCAGTTGACCACTAAGCAACATTATTCCTATAAAGTGGATCATAACAAGACCAATGACATTTATTTTATGGATGATCGTGCACCTAGAAAGGTCTAAGAGTCATCATGTGGTTAGAAATGGTCAATTTCTACTAGCATTGGATTGCTTACAGCTATAGGTATTCAACTGGTGTGAGGGAGTCCTCCGTTAGGTGGAAGTAGAGTTGACAATGTGTAAGACCCACGCCTAAAGAGAGTTTGGGTATGGAACTTTGATCGTGTCTTTTATACTAGAGAAAGTGCCTGTGATGAGGCCTCGTATGAGTCAAGTTATATGCGGTTGCACGGAGCCTAGACAGGAGCGATGGGTAGCCCTAGCACCTCGTTCTAAAGTGGGACTGATTAGACACTTTTTTGAGGATGCATTTCTTGAGTGGCTCGGTGACTAGATATTGATAATTGAGGATTATACTTATGTTGACATGAAGTACTTAGTAGATATGGAACTAATATTTCCACTCGACACTCAGTGGGGACCACTAAGTAAGAGGATTGATCAAAGTGAAAAAAGTATTTTTTGGTCTTTTGAAGTTTATGTAAAACTTTTTTATTTTTATTTTTATTTTTTATTTTTATTTATTTATTTATTTATTTTTTATGGGTGAAAAGGTTTTGACACGAAGCATTTTCTTGACACATATGTGGCACCAGTATGTCACGTGAGTATTCCTAACTATGTTAGGTGAGGTGATCAGCTACCTGGGGCTGGATCAACAACAGAGGTTGCAGCAGTCGTCGAACAGGATATGACACAGAGAGTCTACATGAGGTTACTAGGAACATCGAAGGTTTGAGCATGGGTGTACTGCATCTTCCCATGAGAGAGATATTGATCCATGTGCAGCAGCGCAATGGGTGTGCCAGAGTGGTTTTTGGTACCTATATGGAGGTTAGCTAGAGGAGTTATTTGTTACCATGAGTAGCAAGCTCAACGGGAGTAGGGAATGGCCACTAGATGTCAGAGCGAGGCTTAACAAAGCCATTTTTGTACTTAAAACACCCAATTTTTGGGAATTTTTTCATGTAAAAAGACTAGACACAATCGATATATATACAAATATTTATGGCGATTTAATGATGTATGTGTTTTTTAATTTTGTAAAATTTTAGTTATGAAAATTTTGCACTCATACATGTAACTATAAAGAATGGGATAGATGCCAATCAAATACATAATTTGCCAATGAATCAACTAAAGCATTAGATTCTCTAGGAATGTGTTCATAAGTAATAAACTCAAATTGACATTCTAAATGTTGTAACCTTAAAAAGTAATGTAACAATATTGTATTGCAAATGTGATGGTGATTAATCAATTGCATAATGATTAGCTGAGAGTCTAACCTGACCAGAAAATTGGAGATGTCCCGAGATGAGGCTTCACTAAAGAATTTGATAATGGACATGTACTCAAAAATATTGTTTGTGGCAGAACCTGGATAAACTCCTCCATAAATAAGTAGTTCCTACTCATGTGTATACAAAAGCCAAGAAGCTGATGCAATGTATCATGTTTGACGACTGACACCATCTGCATATCTAACATATGGTAAGGGTGATGAATACATATGTGTAATGAGAGATGTGTATGAGGCAAATATCCATTTAAAATCCAAAAAATAAAAACACACCAAAAGACGGAAACTTATATACATAAAATTACAAATCAGACACCTAATAGAACACTAGGAAAAATATTTTTTGAGATAGAGCCCATTACGGGGCTCGATGAGTGGAATTCCATCGCAGTCCTAATGTTAATAGGCACCTTTTGAAAGAACCTTAGTTATGACATATGGACCAACCCATAATGGTTGAAGGTTTCCTTTCCCTGAGAGATCATGCTTCTAATCATAAGGGAAAATGAGTCACCCTCTTGGTAAGATCGAGGCTTCACATGTTTATCATATTGGGCTTTGACTCAATACTTATGTGCTTCGAGAGCTAGTGTGGCATATCAACGAGTCTCGTCCAGTTGATTTAGTGACAACAAGCACTCTTTTTCAACAATAGTGTCAGGGACGAGTTCAATAACTAATTTGAGGGAGGGAATCTGGCACTCGATAGGAAGAAATGTTTCCAGGCCATAGGCAACTCAAAATGATGTAAATCGTGTGGTAGTTATGACTAATGTTCGGTATGTCCAAAGAGAGGCATATAACATCTAATGCCAGTTGGTTTTATGATTCCTACTAACCAATGGATCATGGTTTTGAGGACATCATTGACAACTTCCACTTGGCCATTGGCCTGTGGGTAGTAGGAAGAAGAATTTTCTTGCCAAAAACTAAGCAAAGATGTTAGTTCAGACATCATATGGTTATAAAAGTGCTAGCCATGGTCTGTAATGATCATGAAGGGTACATCGAAATGACATGTTACCTGATTGAACAAGACTAAAGTAGAGATCTCTCCATCAGCCCAAAAAGTGGGAATGCTTCCACCCATTTTCGTGAAGTAGTCCACAACAACAACAATGAAGTTGTGTCCATCAGAGGAAGTGGGGTTATAGGTGTTGAAGTTGATGCCCCATTTAGCAAAGGGGTTGATAGAGATAACCAGGTGAAGAAGGGCAGGGGGCACAGGTATTTTCTTTTTATATATTTGACAAGGATGACACTATTGGATTACAGTAATACAATATTTAAACAAGGTTGGCCAGTAGTATCATGCATGAAAAATTTTCTATGTAGTAGCCACGTCAAAAATATAACCACCACATGCCCCAGAGTGGCATTCGTTAAGAACATGTTCTACCTCGGCAAGTGTGAGGTAACGTTGAAGAACTGAGTTATTTCCATGATGATATAGGGTATCATTGAGAACTAAGTAGTGCTTAGCTTGATGGTCGATGGAATGACGGTCATTTCACAATAGGTCATGATGAAAATGTTGTGTTTGGAGGTAGAAAAGAATGTCTCTATACCAAGGATTAGTAGAGTCAACTAGATAGATAGATTCATTAGTCATGGGATCATGGGCTACCTAATCTGGATCAACTCTGGGAAGGTCCAACAATAATTCAGCGAAGACCATAGGGGCTTCACTCAATGAAACTCTAACATATCATGTGCATTCGTGGAATATTAAACAATACCCCTAATTTTACTACATATTAGAGAATACCCCTAAAAATCACATTATTTAACCCCCTACCAATACGAACCCAATACATCTTCCCAATATAAAAAACCCCTACTTCCACTAGATATAGTAAGTATCCATTTTTTTATTAACATTTTTTATACCCTTTTATATTTTTTCATTGACTTTGAGCTCCATTTTTTATACCTACCAATATAAATACCATTTACCCCTTATATATCCCCCAACATATTATTCCATTTTTTCCTCAATATATATCCCCCAAATGAACCCATGTGGTATGGTATTGCTTCCCTAGTGAAGCTCTCGTGGTGAAGACTAGGGATTTTTAAGCCTTTGCAATGGCGAACACCAAATCAAATTGTTGGAGGATCACAATCCAATTGGAATATTTTCCTCCAATGACTTGGTGAGATAGAATGTGTCTCATGGGATTCTCTAGGGCAGTGATAGTAGTCTATCACAATAGGATGTAGTGTCAGAAGTGATTGATAATAAAAACAACTTCCCATGATAGTTTCTCCACATGTGAATATCGGAGTACAGGCCCAAAAAGGTGTTTCGAGAGATATTAAAACACATGTTCATTATGATCATCGTGATTTTAAACCAACACAATGTTGATGGACGATGGCAAGACTTCCAGGTATAAGAGAAATTTGTGCGAATAGTCAGGAGTGCTGAGTAGTGGGGCAGATCTGAGTGTTGGTTTCAAGGCATCAAATGATCATTGATCTTGATCGTCCCACACAAACAACACTCCTCTCTTGAGCAGGAACATAATTTATTTCATTAATTTGACATAATTCATGATGAAATGGTGTAAGGAATTTGCCTTCCCTTGCAAACTTTGGAGTTGTAAGATGGATTGTGGTGTAGGAAATTGAGTAATTTCCTTTACCTTATCGAGATAAACTTATATCCCATGTTTGGAGATAGTGAAACAAGAAAGCATCTATACTTGACAAAAAATATGCACTTACGCAGACTCAGATGGATGTTATAGAACATACACCTAAGAAATATTGCTCGAAGATGAGCAAGGTGTTGGGCTTATTTCTTGGAATGAGTGGGAAGATCATCCAAGTAAGGTTGAACAATATGTTTGATATCATGAAATTCATAGTCCATGGCCCTCTGAAAGGTTTCACCTACATTATTTAGATGAAATGGGAGCTTCCTATATGCAAATATTCCCCAAGGACAGATGGAGGCAATTTTATGCTTCTTCATAGGTTTTATAGTAATCTGGTTATAGCCTGAGAAGCCATCCATGAAGGAGAAGGACTCATAGCCAACGTAATCATCGATTATTTGGTCAATGAATGCAGTTAGATAATTGTCTATTGGACATGCATAATTCAAATCATGGTATTCGACAAAAACATAGATGGTACCTTATTTTTCTTTCTACAAGAACTAGATGGGAAACCCATTCCATTAAGGGAATGGGGTAGATGAAACCAGCACATAACAATTTTTGAACTTCAATCTTGATAACTCCAGTTTTGTGGGGGTGAATTGATGAAAGTCTTTACTGGATAGGCCTAGAATTTTCATAGGCATTGATCTCATGCTCAAAAACAAAAGGATCTATGTCAGGAATTTCCTGGTAAGACTAAGCGAAAAGCTCACAAAATGCTTTGAAAAGGAAGGCGAAGCTAACAATTTCCTTGGGATTGTAGTTAGCTCCAATCTGAATGTTTTCCATGATGCCTTTTTTGACTAATATATCGATGAGTGCAAACTTTTAAATATTTCCCAAGTTCCCTTCTAAATATATAGTTTGGACAGTCATATAAATTGAGTGAACAATCTTAGGTGGGTCAAAAGGCATTATATTTTACAGTTGTCGTGTCTAAATCAGATATCAAAGCATGAAGATGAGAAGTTTCCCAAGGTCACTCTTCAACATGATTTCTCAAAAAAAATTGTCCTTAGGAAGGAATTCATTGAGGAGATCATTAGAAGGATTTGTAATGGGAGAGGAAGCAGTACCATTGCTCGTAACCAAAGCAATGGAAAAATAAGATGTAGATTGAATGGCTTGATAAGATAATTCAACTGGTGAAAGTGGCATTTGTTCTCCATAAGAGCCTGTGTTTGAAGGGGTTGGGAGGATATAGGGATCGGTTGGGTCATGAGGAATGGTGGAGATCATAGAAACTATCTGTGGAACTTCGGGTGATGGGAGAGGAAAGAAGCCTAATAGGGAGGAACCCTTCAGAAGACTGGTACCAACATTGACATAAAATTTAGGTATGCCACCCACTAAGGGCATGGTACTGCTAGGAAAATGGGAGTAATATCAGGTACAAAAGGACAACTAGTCCATTGTGACTATTTTCCCATTCAACTGGAAGAAGATGAGTCGGAAGATTGAAGAAATAATAGAAGTCATGGCTCATGCCCAATTGCAACCCAAAAGTATATTATAGTCGAGATGATGATCTACGACTTCAATATCCACCCATACCATTTTCCCACTTAGAGTGACGGGGAAACTAGCAAGGTATCGTTTTGGGATGAAAGTTTGGCCATTGAATTATTTAAGGGAATTCAACAATGGTGTAAGAGTGGCAGAACCCAGGGTGAGCCAACATGAATTGGACATTACAGAGGTCGAGGCACCTATGTCAATGACTACTCAATGGGTATCCCTTCCTTTCAATATAACTTGCACCTGAAACAAAAGTTAGTGGGAAAGATGAAATCCTCAGGGTCAATTCCACTAATGGCTGAAAGAAAAGCTTTCCATTTTGCTAAACAAGTTTGTAATACTTCGAGAGAAGACATGGTTGATGGCACTTGTGCAAAATGTTCTACAATACTATAGTTTGGGTAGCACATGTGGAGGTATTGTATGTCGTACAACGAAGTGCCACCTTGGCGGGGTCGATAACAAGGTCAGTGACAGGCTTGTCGATATGAATATCGTTAGGTAGTGGTGAATTCAAACTTGAGGTATTGTTTGGAGCATTAGTGACTAGAGTTCCATAGCTTTTGGATCTCTTTTGAAGATCAACCATTTCAAAGGTGTAAACAGTTGACAATCCTTCACCAGAGGAAAGAGAATGTGAACCACTGTTTCCCCCTTGCAAGGGTTTTGGTGGGCTCAAAATAAGATGTTGTTGCTAAGTGGGGAAAGGGTTGTTTAGGACTACTAGGGTCCAACGAGTGTTCTTTTGAGCAAGAATGTCTATGCATTCATGAAGATAAGGACAGTCGTAAGTCATGTGGTCCTCTGCACATATTTTGCAAGGGAACTTGACAATTGTTTCTTTCCCACTGTCAGATTTGTTAGCAACTTTTTGTTAGGGGTTGTTTTGTGTAGCATAGTGCTCTTTAGAAGGAGAGATATTTTTCTTATTATTATTTTTATTACTGTAGGGTTTTTTGTAGACTACATAGATTTGATGGCAGTGATTAGAAGAGAAGCTGACTAGGTAGTAGGAGAGGTATCGATAGATAACTAGGAAGTGTCCTCGCTAAGTTGTTTTACAATAGCCCCAGAGGTAGTATCGATGAGTCCGTCAACGTGCACACTAGGTTGCTAAGTGGAGAGAGAATTGGAAGTTCGAGGGGCATGGGGTATTACATCATATAATGTGCCATACTGAGGGTAAATCAAATCTAAATGTTGGGCATGACGAATGGATTGGTCTTCCATTACCACACCACATAAGGAAATGTACTTGGCAATTTGAGGAAGACGTGATTTGCAGAAATAATCTACTAATAGGTAATCCAGAATGGGGGCCTTGACAAGCCTTCCCCTACATCTCCATTCATGGATATGATCAGAGATGTGGGTAGAGGTAGCTTGGTGTAGGGTAGTAAGGAGCTTTGTTCCAGTTTCGTATCGGATAGGAAGCTGTAAGTGCTTTAAGAATTCCATTTCCATGGCACCAAAGGTATTGATTAGTGCTCATGGTAACTCAATGCACCATTTGGAAGCATTGCCAGTAAGGGTTTGGGGGAAGAGTCTAATTTGGACACTGCCATCAACCATGTATTTCGATACACACCATAAATGGTAGGTGGTGACATGTGTAGCCAGATCATCCCCTTGTTTCCCTTCAAATTTTGGAATGTCGGCAGGTCTCTTGTGTGGGATTGGGAGCCAATGCAAGTTATGATAGATGGGATTATTATTCATTTTATATAGATCATGGATATCAAGTTTTTCCATAAAAGGAAAAGCATTAGGTACCCCTGAGTATGACCAAGGTGATGAAGAATGACTTGAAGGACCCATGGGTCCCCCCATCAAGTTGTTTCCAACAGGATGCATAGGATTCATTGGATAGTAACCTCCATGTTTTGGTGGATAACTCATATAAGGAGGTGTTCCATTTGGGATATTAGGTTGCTGAGAAAAAGCCTAGTTTCACCTAGGATAAAAAGCTCCCCCTTGACTCAATTAAGGATGGGGAGCAGGTGCCCAAATGGACGGAGTAGGATCAAGTTAATGGATACCACTAGCCATATAGTTTGTCATAGGCACATGATTGAAACTAAAATAGTGTCCACTTAGAGGAGGTAATTCGATCAATGAAGAACCAAGTTTTCCTATAGGCGGAAGGGGAACAGTAATTCCCACGACCAGGATATGCATGTTGGGAACATTGTGCTTAGGAATATGAGATTGGGTATATGAACTTAGCAATGTGTTACAACCAAAAGGGTTACTGAAGGTAGTCATGATAGCAACACTAGTAGGAGCAATAACCAGAGGTCCAGGAGCTAACACAAAAGGGGAAAAAACTAGGATGTATTGGATTCCACTTAGAGCTAGTGTAACTAGGTTGCTTGAACTAGGCATAATCCAACTTGGTAACTAGTGAGCTGTGTAGTACTAACCATAAGTGGGGAAGTTATTGTGGATAAAAAGTTTCCACAAAGGACCACAACCCATTAGTCATCGAGGGAACATTGGATGTGGGTACTATCAAAGGCATGACAAGTACAAGTGCTACCGGAACCAACACTCATCCAAGAGGATCAGTGAGTGGAGGATTGTAAGGACGCACTACTTCTTCGTTAAAGAAGACCTCAAGTAGTATGGTTTCTTGAGAAGTGTTATGTGATTCACTATTAGAAACTGGAGACTGATTCCATGAAGAGGGAGAATCTGGATCACCAAGGCTCAACAGATCCTCCAGGATCAGTGGAGGAAGACCTCATTGTCACACATATAGACATCGAGGGCCGAATGTAACCATGGTGACAGATATATTTTATCAAAAAAAATTAAAGTGATATTTATTATAATCTCAGTGATAACAAGCTAACACCTAAAAATTAAAAAAATACTCTAAAATTCAATTAGTAAGCATCAAGGGGATATAACTCTGTCTGGTAACCATCACTTACTAGAGATTAAATCGAGTACCATATTGGCTAAAAGGGATAGTAGGCCAAATGTACAATTACAATTACTCCTGAGCTTTTCTTGAACCTCGGATTAAGGGGCCAAGTACTCTCGTGAAGGTAAGCACCCTCCCAAAAACCAAAGGTAGAGTAGGTTCATCTGTTTAGGTATGAGGGCGTGTTGCTCTAGTCTCTTTGTGTTCATCCCTAAAAAATATAGCCACTAAAGTTATCTCAAATCACATTCACCACTGAGGGGGACATTGTGATAGACAATAAGTTGTGTGGCTATGATAACTGAGTCCCCGACTCATCTCCAATATCCCCGAGGGAATCCCCAGTACACAGAATACCCCCAGTGCATATGATACCTTCTCTCACACTCCAATGTTGTCTCACATTTAATTCCTTTGTAAGGGAAGTGGTCACAGATGATATGAGTGCAATGGGATTTTACTCTCATTAATGACACTAGCCTCAATTTTTTGATCTTGGGTTGTTTACTCACCACTTCCTAGCCCAAGATACTAGGCTAGACAAATTTGTTTGTATGCTAGAAAGAGGGTTTTTGATCACTTTTATTAAGCATTGATTTTATGTGAAATTTTATTAAATTCTTCAAAGGGGTGTTGATGTATGGTGTTCAATGTGACTCTGACACAAACCATGCAAGAAAAATTCTTTCAGATTTTCATTCGATGAAAAAGAGCTCTTACAAAGAGGGGTTTTCTATACATCATTTTGGTAACATACATCCAAATGAAGTAAACTAATTCACAAAGTGTAGACATACAATGCTCCCCAAAAAATAACTCAATATATACAAAATCAAGCAAGCTATAACAAAAATATAAGCAAATTTTTCATTTTTGTTTTTCTAAACAACAAATGCACTTAAGGTATTTTCCTCGAAAGAAAAATTCCCATAGAAGTAGCCAACCAAACACAGTCCATAGTTGTAAATCCCCAAGACATACTACATCCAACCTCGCAACCCAAGAATCCATAGGACTAGGTGGATTTCAAGATATTGGTTGACTAATTCTTCTCAGAAGAGGAGGTAAAGCATTAATAGCAGGACTAACACTCTATCCAAGAGACCAAGGAACATTATAACTCACTAGATTCCACAGTCAGTGTGTGTTACAGAGACAAAAGTTGTAAAAAGGGCCAGTTAAGGTATGATCAAAGGCTATGAACAATATAGGAGGTTGGGAAGCATAGTGAGTGGTCAAAATGGGAACCAAGAAGAACAAGAAGTCCTGGAGAGAAAGAGAGATCGATGAACTGAGAGATCACAATCAGGAATTAAGTAGTAGTCCCTAGTGGAGTCGTCAATTCTGCTATAATGTTTATTGCATGGGTTGTTGTGGATAAAATACCCTCTTGGGTCTTCCCAAGACCAAAGGAATAATTTTTGAGATTAATGGAAACTATCACAAAGAAACACACATATTCATATTAATCCATGATTGACAAAGAAAAAGGAGAAGATACCCTCAGTCCTTCGTGTAGTTCTGCTAGAGATCTAAGTGTGGCAAAGTGGAAGACCTATCTACCAAATCCTGGATCAAAACCTACACATAAACAATACAAAGTGTAATCTCCATAGCATATGAACCTTAACAATCAAGGAATTAGCATTTAAGTGAATATAAACCAACATGTGTCTAATCTAGTTATCAACCATGCCATCAAACCAACATGTAAATAAATACAACATCGACACTGTCACATAAACAAAAAAGAAATAGATCTATATTGTCAAATAGAAACAGGATGATTACAACCATTTTGGATACATCAAGCCTCCTCTAGTCCTTCATCTCCACTCTCTCTACCTCAACTTCTTGGCAGCATAACAATACTTAAGCTCTTCAAACTTTCAACAACCATTCGACCTTTGTTATAATGACTGAGCCTCCAATTTGTATATGGAGAGAGGCTCATCCTTGCCAATTCTTTCAAGATTTCCAATGAGGAAAAAGAATGGATGTTGCCTTCTTTTATTTCTCTTTCCCTTCTCGTGAACCTCTGTTAGGAATAGAAATTTCCTTGGTCAGGCCAGAGGCAAATGTTTCTTGCTGTTCGAGTTGACATTTGAGTAAGAAGCAGAGTGTTAGTCAGTCAACTCACTCTTTGACCTTAGAAATCTCATAGATATCCAGTAATTCTTCCATTTAGGGAAAACATAGCATTAACCTATGGATTAACGCTTTCCACTGAGAGCTAGAAAGTGTTATAACTCTTCTTCTTTGTTTCTGGGGTGTGCTACCCTCGCAAATAGGTCTGTAAATTATGTCTTTCTTCCAACCAATGTGTCTTTCTCCTCTAAACTAATGAGGAGGTCATTTTCCTATATAACAATGAGAAACATGAGGTAATAGCTAAGACTCTCCAAAATCCAACCCAGTCCTCATAGAAAAAAATGCATTTATAGGTGAAATGAGGAGGTTTTAGGGCCGTTAAACTAGGGTAAGATCCACTTTGGAAGGGGATAAGAAATAAGACCTCATTTATAATAATTTGAGGACATATTTAATATAGAAAGAAAAATTCCACAATAGAAGCCTCTAGAAGTAGAAGATTTAAAGTTATATTTAATTTTTTTCTCATTTCAAGGATCACCAAACTTATAGTGAAAGCAACCTACACTGACCAATGCTTTTCCATTTTATGCAACATGCAACAATGCACATACTAAACTAGGAAAGTGTGATGGGGACCTAAATTAGCTTTTTTATCCAATATAATGCAATTTTTTTTGGAACTTTATGAAAGGGGATGATTTTTTCTTTCTAGGGGATGATTGCAAAGTGTGAATAGATGATGATTGATCCAAATTCAAAGTCATTTGGTTGAATGTGAAAAAATGGTCTGTAACAAACATGCACACCTTTTGTTTACTTATGGGGTCAACTCTCTCATATTACGTGTCCCAGTGAGACAATTTGTCAACTTGCACTTTGATTATTAGTCCATGCTTCTGCTACACTTGCCTCCTATGATCTAGCATGTCTCAGATCCTCATTAGCCCAACAAAGCCTACACTACCTATTTTTTATTTCTTTCATGGTCGCTCTTCAAGGATGACATGTACCTGTGTGACTCGCATTCTCCTACTGAGATGATCTATCTTACCACATATACTGTCAGCCTATATGCCACCTCCGCAAAGATTACATGTGTCACTCATTGAGTGGTTCCATGTGTTACCCCTTTTGGGCCTACTTGGGCACCCAAAAATGTTGAATATACATGCCACATGTCATGCTATGTGTTGTCTCTTTTTCTAGCACTTGTAGCAACAATACTTCAAGAGATATAAAAATCTTCCTAGGGACAACCTCTGGGTTTATTGTAGACCAGTGCCTAGGACATCTTAGATAGAGGAGTGCATGGAAGATTATCTGTGAGGGTGTTTCTGCGTCACTCCAATTGTCACATAATTATAAAAGAATAAGGGGGCTTGGTTCAATAGTGTATCATCTAGGTAAAAGCAAGCCAATACACGGATCCAAATGCATAGGGGGTAAATCGGGGCAACTTCAAAGGGAAATGTCTTTTGATGGTGGCCGATGTACAACAATGAACATCTTAAAAATGAAGTTGTAGTAAAATAAAGATGAAGAAAGAAAATAAGGAAATAGATGCATAGGGTTGTAAACAAGACAAAATCCTAAGCTGCAATGTTCCAACAGAGGGATGGCAGGCATAAGAGATCGGATGACAGAAGCAGTGGAGCACTAATTATGGTCCCAAAATCTATACATCATGAGTACACTTATCACTAAACAACGTAAGTAAATTTGTGCTCATACAGGTATTGCGGGTTAGTGAAATAACACAAGTAAATTTGTAATTACTATAGGTAATGTAGGCTATTGACTAACAAAATTAAATCTATAATTACCATGTGTATTGTTCTCTATTTAGCAACAACATATATAACCATGAAAGCATGCGACTAGCAGCTTTATTACACAATTTCAGTAGAGGAGGAAAAGATATATGAAAATGAGATTTATAGAGGGAAATACATATTGCACATTACTCTAATTGGAATCACCAAATAGTTTGATTAATCCAATATGAGTCCAACATACCAGTCCATTTACATTCAACCAAATATCACTAAAGTTCTTCATGAATAGGTAAGCAGAACCAAAAGTGGAATCACAGAGTTCAGACCCTTAAATGCAAAATTCTAGACCCTTGATTAAGTGCTTATTCCTCCCTTTTATAAGTAGAGGGAGACATTTGTAAAAAAATTACAAAATATCTTGGCCAGAGCTCCATCTATCTCATAGACTAGTTGTCTCAGCATGCAAAGGCCTACTGCCCAAATTATTACAATTGGGATTTGACTATCTTCTTGGATATAAATAGAAATTACAAAATAATCAGAAATAAAGAAAACTGAAAGATGATGGGAGGAAGTATCCCTCTATCATTCCTATGAAGGCCTCTGATTAGGCCACATCTCTACCATGATGTGCCTTTCCTACTGCTTGATTGGTTCCTATAACTTTCATCTTAATTTCCCAACTTACCCACTCTCTAGAACTGATAATGCTCGACTATGGTTTCATTGTGTATTTTAATGGAGTTCCATGCTGAGCCATTAAGTCTTCCTAAGCCCCTCATAGTGATTTACTTCTGCACCATACTTCATTCAATGCTTCAACTTCCGACCCATCCACCTTCAAAACCCTGTACCATACTATCAGGGCTTTACGATAGTGGGACTTTTACTCTTAAAGGTGCTATAGAACAACGAGTTCTGAAGCTTCTTGGCCCCCTTTGGTTTAACCCAAATTTACATCTATTCTCATATTACCCAGGGCTATGACCGAGTTCTTAGCCCAATATTGAAGGCTTCTTATCGGAAACTTGCAATTAGGGATTTTTAACATGGAACTGTGACATTTCAACTTCACCGATTGTCGATCACCAATACCCCTTTAGTGCTTAGACCGTGGTTCTTTCTGCCCTTTATATGACCGCGTTACAACCCCCTTATCAAATCCCCTTTATAACATCATCACAATCAAAGTTTTAACTTGGACATAACAACGTGCCTCATCATGCGATTGATGATGTAACATCATCCACTAGCACGTGTCACCTTATGAGTGGTGAAATGTGTCACCCATATTTAGCCCCTTATGACCCCTCAAAACATTTAATCTGCATGCCAGGTGTCCGTCGTACTTCAACGCGTCCTTTGTCCTACTACTTTGTGATGACATCAGCCACCTCAGGTCTTTATCGGATCCAATAGTGTTATGCCACATGGCCATACTGAAGGAGAGGGAAAGGGCCCGCCTTCCCTTGGTTTTTTGTTGAATTATTTTGTTAAATGATTTTTGGCTATCCCTGGTGATTTACGCTATCATATAGCAACTCATGATATCAAAATATTTTAGTGTTGTCACCTCGTCGGTGCGTCGATTCGTCGATTTTTGATACACTCCTAGACCTTCAATCGCTGATCATCCTGAACCTCTTATTTCCTCATTACTGCCAAGGCCTTTGATCACCGATTCACCTAGGAGCTCTAACATTGTCGGTCACCAATATCAACAATCACTGATCGTAAGTTTTCTCTGTCATCCCCTACTTGTTGCTTTGAAAAACTTTGATTGTGATTTGAGATCAGCCTTAACCATGGTCTTTTTCTCTTTGTTCTCTGGCTTTCAAGGGTAGCTTCAATTTTCTCTCACTTTGGATACAAAAATCCATTTTTGGACTTTCATATACCATTGGAAAGCTTGTTTAGAGATATATGAAATGGAGAGGGTTTGATTTAGATTTGAGATCTTTTTTGGCTTGGGATATGGATTCAAACATCACTGCTATTTTTCACCCTTTTCATAGCTAAAAAAACATTTAGCAGTGAGTGACAACATTGGCTCCAACTAGGGACAATGTCTTGTTAGAAAGGTGTTGAGAACCTACCAAATAGTATCTTTCACCATTGAGCATGGAGTCAAAAATATAGAATCTTGTATAACCATAAAATATCCATGAAACTTTACTCATAGAGAGTCCTTTCCTCATCAGGATAAAATGCAGAAAAATAAACTCTACTAATTGGAAAGTAAATGCTCAGCTACTGAGTTTCTTTTTATACACTCCTACTTATGTAAAGGGATCAATTCACCTAAGTGAGTTCAACCCTCCAATGGATCTAGGCCAGAATTTGGGTGCTGGACCTAATGCCTCCCTGTTGCTGAAATCTAAAAATTAAAACAAGCATGCACCACGAAAAATCTTCAAACAAAAAACCTAGTACATGTTCTAGAAACAAGCTCTGCTACTAGCTTAACAATGCCATCATGTAGTCAACTATAGGGTCATAGAAATGGCAAGAGAAAATTGCAATTGCATCATTTTTCTTGAAAATTCCATTGACCAATGTCCTCTTGGTTAGGTTAGCCACAAACACTACTTGTCTCTTTTCCTTTTTCACAGATGGACCAGTAGGGGGAGGGTGACTTCTCTTCTTTGAGGACTTTGAGTTTAAAGAAATTTGGATCTAAAGGCCCCTTTCCCTTGTCAGGTGGGCTGGGAGGCTCTTTGGAGGAAGTGCCTTTGTTTTGGTCGTGTCCCCTTGATCTCATTCCAGATGAATGAAGAACATTTCTATTGTGAAACTGAGCCATCATGAAATCAAAGAACTGCTTGCAACAATCATGCATCTCATCATCATTTAGCATTGCATAAAGATAATCCTCCTCTTCTTCATGCATCTTGACTTATTTTTCTTAATCAAAGAAATACGAATATTGTCGTCGAAGGCTTATACTTTCTAACTCCAGTTTTATCAGTCTATATAAGAAAAATTTTATTGAGTTGTCCATCACTTATGTCATCTCTTCCATGACTTGACAATGTAGTCACCAGAGTGTTTACAAATACTATTTAGACAGTGGAGTTTCTAGGGTGTTTATAATGAAATTCAAACAGTGGAATCACCAAGGTGAGAGATCTTCAACCCACACTTCCCTTGCTCACCTAAAAGAGGGAATGAAAATATTTTTCCTACCCAGGGAAACATATTGTAATTTGTTCCCTGAAAATGGCACTAGAAAGATGTTGTCACTTTTTCTAGTACCTGTAGCAACAGTGCTTTAGAAGATATAGAAATCTTCCTAGATACAGCCTCTTGGTTGATCTTAGACTAGTGCCTAGGACATCTAAGATAGAGTAGTGAACTATGAGGAGCTTTTTGTAGCACTCCAGTTTTCACGTAATTAAAAAAAAATAAAGGGAGCTTGGTTCAATAGTCTGTCATCTAGATAAACTCAAGCCAATACATGGATCCAAATGCATAGGGGGTAAATAGGGGAAAATTCAAAGAGAAATGTCATGTTATGGTGGTCGACACACAACAATGAACAACTTAAAAATGAATTTGTCGTAAAATGAAGAGGGAGAAAGAAAAGAAGGAAATAGATTCATAGGGCTATAAAGAAGACAAAATCCTAAGCAACAATGTTCCGACAGAAGGGATGAAAGGCAGAAGATATGTAATGATAGAAACAGTGGAGTGCTAATTAAGGTCCGAAAATATATACATCATGAGTACACTTATCACTAAACAACGTAAGTAAATCTATCCTCATACAATTATTGGAGGTTAATTAAATAACACAAGCAAATATGTAATTACTACAGGTACTATAGGCTATTGAATAACATAGGTAAATCTATAATTACCACAGGTACTGTTCTCTATTTAGCAGAAAAATATAAAACCATGAAAGCATGAGATTGACAATTTCATTACACAATTTAAGTAGAAAATGAAAACATATATGAAAATGTGATTTACATAGGTGAAATAATATTGCACATTACTCTGATTGGAATCACCAAACAGTTTCATTAATCCAATATGAGTCCAACATACCATTCCATTTACATTCAACTAGATATCGCTCAAGTCCCTCATGAATAGGCAAGTAGAACCAAAACTAGAATCATAGAATTCAGACCCTTAGGTGCAGAATTCCGGACCCATGATTAAGTGTTTCTCCCTCCCTTTTATAAGGAGATGTAGATATTTGTAAAAAGGTCCCAAAATATCTTGGCCTGAGCTCCAACTATCTCACAGACTAGCTATCTCGGCGTGTGAAGTCTAGTTGCCCAAATTATTACAATCAGATTTGATTCTCTTGTTGGAAACAAATAGAAATTATAGAATAATCATAAATAAAGAAAACTGAAAGATGATGGGAGGAAGTATCCATCTGTTGTTCCTGTGAAGGGCTCTGATCAGGCCATGTCTTTTCCATGATGTCCCTTTCTTACTTCTCAATCAATTCCTTTCGCTTTCTTCTTAATTTCATGAATTCCCCACTCTTTGGAGTAGATAGTGATCGACTGTGGTTGCATGTTACAAAGCATAAGCATAGTTTCTCTAGGTAGTGCTTCATTGCATATCCGAGTGGAGTCCCATGCAAAGCCATTAAGTCTTTCTGAGCCCCCCATACTGATTTACCATTGCACAATGCTTCATTCAATGCTTCAGTTTTTGAACCATCCACCTTCAAATCCCTGTACCATACTAACGAGGCTTTACAACAGCGAGACTTTTACTCTTAAAGGTGCTACAAACAATGAGTTTTGAAGCTCTTTGGCCCCCTTTGGTTTAGCCCTTGTCTACATTTCTTCTCATATGACCGGGGGATATGACCAAGTGCTTAGCCCAATATCAGAGGCTTTTTAACGATGTCTTGAAATCGGGGATCTTCAACTTGGAGTTGCAACATTTCAACTTTGCCTATCACTGATACCCCTTTAATGCTTAGACTGTGGTTCTTCAGCCCTTTATATGACCACAGGCTAGTACCCTTATTAGAGACCCTTTATAACGTGATCAAAATCATATGTAACAACATGCCTCATATTGCGATTTTTTGTTTCTAATGTGACGTCATCTACTACCACATGTCACCTTATGATTGGTGACATGTGTCACCCTATTTTGGCCCCTTATGACCCCTTGCAATGTCGAATCTACATGCAACGTGTCTTTCATACTGACATGTGTACTCCATACTGCTATGTCATGATGATGTCAGCTACCCTGGGTCTTTATTGGATCTAATAGTGTTATGCCACGAGACCCAACTAGATGGGAGAGAAACAGCCCGCTTTCCCTTGGTTGTTTACTAAATTTCTGTGTCAAAATGCTTTCTAGCCTTCCCTAGTGATTTACACTATCATATTGCAACTCGACATATCGAAATATTTTAATGTTGTCACCTTGCCAGTGCGTCGATTATTCGATTTGCAATACACTCTTGGACCTCTGATCACTAATCATCCCGAACATCTGATTGCTTCATCACTGCTAAGGCCTCTAATCACTAATTCAGCTCGAAGCTCTGACATAGCGATCGCCGATATCATTGATCATTGATCACAATTTTGTTATGTCCTACCATACTTGCTACTTTGAAAAACTCCAATTGTGATTTGTAATGGGCCTTACCCTTGGTCTTTTTCTCTTTGTTTTCTCACTTTCAAGGGCAGCTTCAATCTGCTCTAACTTCGGATACAGAAGTCCATTTTCAGACTTCCATATACAGTTGAAGAGCTCATTATGAGCATTATCAAATGGAGAGGGTCTTATTTATCTTTCAAATATTTTATGGCTTGGGAGATGGATTAAAACTTCACTACTCATTTTCACACTTTTCACAGTTGAAAACACATTTAACAGTGAGTGACAACATTCGCTCCAACTGGGGACAGTGCCTTGCTAGCAAGGTGTTAAAATTGGCAACTAGGTCCAAACTCCATTTGGGTCAGCTTATTTATGGTAGCTGATATTTTTATTGTTTCCATCTTGTCAAGAGGTGTAGGATTGATCTAAAGATCATCTAATTCCAATAATTATTTATGGAGATATGAATTTATTTTGATTATGGAATTATTATCAAGCCGACCAACAACTTGAGTAGGCTCAGAAGCCCAATAGACATGCCTATTCATCATGTATGTTTTAGTATAAATAGAAGAGGACTTGAAGTCATTTGTACAGACTCTTTATGTGATCTCCTCTTCACGTCTTGGGTTTTTGGTGAAGGAGAGACACAAAAGAGTAAGTTGGGCTAAGTGTATGATGCCCTCGCTATAGTAAAAACTTGCCCTAGCCGCAGGTCATAAAGATTCTTATACACAGATCATGGAGACCTTATACGTTGTACATATACGCTGCTCATAGTGAATGATATATGATGTTCATAGTGGATACGTTGTGGATGTTATACGCTAGTTTCACACAGTCATAACAAATATGTTTATGTAGTCATGGGAGATATTTACGCAGTCAATGTTCACGCTGTCATTATAGATATTCATGCAGTCGATGTTCATGCTGTACATGTTGACACTAATACACATATCAATGAGTCTCATATATGTTGTACATGATAGAAAGTCTTATGTATAGATCATGAAGATACATTTCTGCATCAAATGGTGGAGACCTTATATGCTATATACACTAGTATGAGGGACGCTAATACATAGTCATGAAGACTCATGACCTTGAAGACAGATACACTGTCAATGATGTCATCCTAATGTAGTTGTAAAGGCACTTATACGCTGGTATATAGAGAAACTTATACGCTAGTATGAGGGACACTAATACGCAATCATGGGAGATATGTTCACACAATCATTGTCATGAGAAACATGTTCACAAAGTTACAAGGGACATTTTCATCCTCTGCTCATGGATTGACATATAGCCACTACCATAATAACAGTGATCACATATATCATTTGCCGCTCAATATTATGACATGTTCAGGTACTATGACTTGATGGGTAGTAATGTTGATAGCAGTTAATGGTATAATCTAGAATGGAATTGTGTTAGCATATTCATTGACATGGCATGGCATAGCATGGCATGGAAGGCACACTATGTATAATGGCAAAGGGCAGCATGATGTATGTACATCATGATGTAGATCATGAGTAGCATGATGTCTGGGCACCATAGTGAATAGATCATGGGTAGCATGATGTGTGGACAACATGGTGTAGATCATGAACAGCGTGATGTATGGGCATCATAGTGAGTAGATCATGGGTAGCATGATGTATGGGTAGTATAGTGATGAGAACATGAGCAGCATGATGATGCATGATGCAGCATGATGGTACCACACGGTAAGGTGCAGCAAATGGATGAGATGCAGCACTATGATAGGTGAAGGGGTCACCTTAGAGAATCAGTTGAAGTAATATGTCTTCAACTAATCTCTGAAGATATCAAAAGTCAAAGTGTTGACTTCTATTGTAAATGTACTATCTCTCTCACTTTATTTGTTGAAATTTGAAGAACATAAAAGAAGAATTGATCAAGGGTTTCCCCACATTGTGGGGTTTGTCCTTGGTTAGCGCCACATCTTGTGTCCTCTTTTCATGGCTTCTCTTCTATGATTTATATTTTTCTATCTGCAGTTTACATTAATGTTGATCTGATTGTTAATGTGGAAAAGATATTGGAAAATTAAAATAAATTTCTCTAGCATAGAACATACCTAAACTTAACATGGTATCAGAGCTGAGGTGAAGACAATGCCCAAGCAAGAGTGAAAGAGCAATCACAAAAGATAGTTTGGAAAAGATAAAAGGATCAATGGGTTCCTCATCCCTCTTTAAATTCACCCTAGGTGAAGTCAAAGAAGAGAATATTATCAAAATGGTGCAGCGGAAGGTTCTGATGGCCTACCTAAAGATCACTTCGTTGGGAAGTTCGGATCTAAGGGTGGAAGAAAAGACATATGCCTTGGTTATAATAAGTTCGTCCATTATTCGAAGGAGTATCTAAATGGTAGAGACACTTCTCTTGATGAAGATAAACAAATCATTCCAGGGTTAAGGGAATGACAGATAATACAGTTCATCAAGGAAAAATGGTCAACTCTTCAAAGAAAGCAAGGAACCCTAGGCACTTCATTGGATAGATAATTGTGGGATTCTAATTGAAGCTAATACCACCTATCCTGAAAAGGGTGCAAGGAATGTTACCCCTTAATTGAATGAGGGTAATTCGATTCATTTACAGAATCTCTTTTATGTACCTGATCGCAAGAAGAACATGGTTTCCATGTCAGCAATGGAAGTCAAAGGTTACAGGATGGCACCCATCAATGGAAAGGTACATGCTTGAAAACATATTTTTCAAAGATGTTTTTTAGTTTAGGGTTGTATCAAGTTGTAGGAAGTCCACTGGGAACCATGTCGATTGACACAGCACCGGAGGTCTGTGAGTCAGATGGTGACAGGGATGCCTGAATTCAAAAAGAGCATGAAGGAACATGTCTCAAATGTACAAAAGGAAAATCTTATAAGGGGACCATTCCCCTCATGCCACAGGTCCACAGGTTTGGAACAACCCAAGGAGTTTGAGATTCATGATCAGGAATCTCATGTCTGCAGGTGCTAGAAAGCCCTCTATGGTTGAAGCAAATCACCCCGGGCATAGTATGAGAGGATCAACAGTTGTCTGATGAAGCTAAGGTTCACTAGGAGTGAAATCGGTCGAAACCATTACTTGAAGGTTGTGGATGATAGACCTCTCATACGGGAACCTATGTATGATAGGTGCAAACCCTCTCATTTGTAGGAGACAGAGGGAGTTGGATTCCGAATGTGGAAAGATAAACTGCAAGTCTGTGACTACCTCAAGGATCTTAACTTTCAAGAAGTTGTATGGTAGTGATTTCGGACCAGATTTGGGAAATGCCTCTAAGTTTTATAAACTCATTCGAATTGATGTTCTTATACAACCTTCGTCCTGACATATGTGTTGTATGTGGAAAGATAAACTACAAGCCTGTGACTACCTCAAGGATCTTAACTTTCAAGAAGTTATATGGTAGTGATATCGGACCAAATTTGGTAAATGCCTCTGAGTTTCATAAACTCATTCGAATTGATGTTCTTGGACAACCTTCGTCCTAACATATGTGTTGTATTTAGCATGGTGAGCTCATATTTGGTTGAGCTTCACTGGATTGGTGCCTAGAATATTCTGAGATATCCTCAGGGCATAATCTCTCATGGATTGAGATACATTACCTGGAATATTTCAAATGTTGAGTGGGCAGGCAATGTGGAGGATTATTAGAGAACTTCTCAGTGCTGGTTCTCCTTAGGATCTACTTCGATATCCTAGATGAGTAGGAAGCATAAGTCGGTGGCTTTGAGCATCACCGAGGCATAGTATATTGCTGCTAGCATGGCTACCTGAGAGGCAGTTTGGTTACAAAAGCTCTTCAGTGAGCTATTTAGATACCACTATGTAGCAGGATGACTAGTTGTCTTGTGAGGTCTAGATGATGTGTTCTCCATGATGACTATGTAGCGGGATGATTAGTTCTCCTGTGAGGTCTGGATAATGTGTTCTCCATGAAAACTATGTAGCAGGATGATTAGTTCTCTTATGAGGTCCAGATGATGTGTTCTCCATGACTATTATGTAGTAGGATGATTAGCTCTTCTATGAGGTCTGGATGATGTGTTCTCCATGACGATTATGTAGCAGGATGATTAGCTCTCCTGTGAGGCCTGGATGATGTGCTCTCCATGGCGATTGTGTAGTAGGACGATAAGTTTTCTGATCGAGGCATCCTACCCATGCAGTCTGGGGCTCATGAAATGTACCTCTCATCTAATCAATGAGCAGGGAAATGAGGATAGGGACCATAGTACTACCAATGGATGCATCGATGTATCTACCATACTCCCTATGTTAGGATGACCTTGATTGATCTAGGATCAATGATACTGGTCTGGGAACAGTTGTAGGAGTTGTACCTACTATGACTTCGGGTCATTTGAGACTAGTTTGGGACCAGTGGTACATACTCTGAGACTGACTTCGGGTCAGTCTAGGACTAGTCTGGTACCAATGAGAGTGGTACATACTATGACGCTGAATTCGGGTCGGTTGAGACTGGTCTGGGACCAGTGGTACACACTCTGAGACTAATGATACTGGTCTGGGACTAGTGGTAGGAGTGGTACCCCCTATGACGTTGACTTTGGGTTGGTTTAGACTGGTCTGGGACCAGTGGTACGCACTCTAAGACTAACTTTGGGTCAGTGGAGAATGGTATGAGACATTATCAATCAATTCTTCTTCTTCATGGTTCAGCAAAGCCAAGCTGAGCAGAGCAAAGCAAAGTCAGTAGTGCTGAGTAGAGTAGAGCAAAGCTGAGCAGAGCAGAGGAGAGCTAGTAGAGCCAACAGAGCTGAGCAGAGCAGAGCAAAGCTAGCAGAGTTGAGCAGAGCTAAGCAAAGCAGAGCAGAGCTATCAGAGCTGAGCAGAGTCAACAGAGCTGATCAGAGCTAGTAGATCTAAGCAAAGCTAGTAGAGCTTAGCAGAGCTAGTGGAGCTGAGTAGAGCTGAGAAAAGCTGAGTTGAGCTGAGAAGAGTAGTGCAGGTCACTGATGGTAGAGACAGTACAGTCAGACAAATGGATCAGCAGATGGAGTTCTCCCTAGTTGAGAGGGAGTGTTAAAATTGGCAACTAGCGCCAAACTCCATGTGCGTCAGCTTATTTATGGTAGATGATATTTTTATTGGATCCCTTTCATCGAGAGGTATAGGATTCATCTAAAGATCATCTGATTATGATAATTATTTATGGAGATATGAATTTATTTTGATTATGGAATTATTATCAAGCCGACCAGCAACTTGAGTAGGCTTAGAAGCCCAATAGACATGCCTATTCATTATCTATGTTTCAGTGTAAATATAAGAGGACTTGAAGTCATTTATACACACTCTTTATGTGATCTCCTCTCCACATCTTTGTTTTTTGGTGAAGGACAGACACAAAAGAGTAAGGTGGGCTAAGTGTATGATGCCCTAGATGCAGTACAAACTTGCCCTAGCCACAAGTCATACAGATTCTTATACAAATATCATGGAGAACTTATACGCTATACATATACACTGCTCATAGTGAGTGATATACATTGTTCATAGTGGATACGTTGTGGATGTTATACGCTAGTTTCATGCAATCATAACAAATATGTTTATGCAGCCATGGGAGATATTCACGTAGTCAATGTTCATGTTGTACATGTTGACACTAATACACATTTCAGTGAGTCTCATATATGATATACATGATGAATACGCAATTATAGAAACTCTTACGTACAGATCATGAAGATACATATCTGCAGCAAATGGTGGAGACCTTATACGTTGTATACGCTGCTATGAGGGATGCTAATACACAGTCATGAAGACTCATGACCTTGAAGACATATATTTTGTTAATAATGTCATCGTAAAGTAGTTGTAGAGACACTTATACGCTGGTATATAGAGAAACTTATGTGCTGGTATGAGGGACACTAATACGTAGTCGTGGGAGATATGTTCACACAATCATTGTCATGAGAAACATGTTCACATAGTTAGAAGGGACATGTTCATCTTCTGCTCATGGATTGACATATAGCTGTTGCCATAATAATAGTGATCACATATATCATCCGCGGCTCAATATTATGACCTTTTCAGGTACTATGACTTGATGGGTAGTAATGTTGATAGCAGTCAATGGTGTAATCAAGAATGCAATTGTGTCAGCATGTTCATTGACATGACATGGCATAGCATGACATGGAAGGCACACTATGTATAATGGTAAAGGGCAGCGTGATGTATGGACATCATGATGTAGATCATGAGCAACATGATGTATAGGCAGCATACTGAGTAGATCATGGGCATCATGATGTATGAATAGCATGATGTAGATCATGAGCAGCATGATGTATGGGCAGCAGAGTGAGTAGATCATGGGCAGCATGATGTATGGGCAGCATTGTGATGAGAGCATGAGTAGCATAATGATGCGTGATGCAGAATGATGGTACTACACGGTAAGGTGTAGCAAATGGATGAGATGCAACACTATGTTAGGTGAAGGAGTCACCTTAAAGAATCAGTTGAAGCAATATGTCTTCAACTAATCTCTGCAGATATCAAAAGTCAAAGTGTTGACTTCTATTGTAAATGGACTATCTCTCTTACTTTCTCCACTGAACTTTGAAAAACATAAAAGAAGAATTGATCAAGGGCTTCCCCACATTGTGGGGTTTGTCCCTAGCTAGCACCACATCTTGTGTCCTCTTTTCTTGGCTTGTCTTCTGCTATTTATATTTAAGTTCTATCTACAGTTTACTTTAATGTTGATGTGATTGCTAATCTGGAAAAGATGTTGGAAATTAAAATAAATTGCTCTAGCATAGAACATACCTAAACTTAACACAAGGTGTTGAGAACTTGTACACTAGTAGCTTTCACCATTCGGCATGGAGTCAAAAATATAATGAATCTTATATAACGATAAAATCTCCATGAAAATTTACTTGCAGAGGGTCCTTTCCTCATCAAACTGAAATGCAGAAAAATAAATTCTACAAACTGGAAAGTAAATGCTCAGCTAATGAGCTTATTTTTATACACTCCTACATATGTACAGGGTTCAATTCACCTAAGTGAGTTTAACCCTTCATTAGATCCAGGCTAAAATTTGGGTGCTGGACCTAATGCCTCCCCATTGTTGAAATTTAAAAATTAAAACAAGCACGCACCATGAAAAATATTCAAATAAAAAACCTTTTACATCCTCTAGAAATAACCTCTACTTCTGACTAAAGAATGTTTTCATGTATTCAGCTACAGGGTCATAGAACTGACAAGAGAAAATTGCATCTGCCTCATTTTTCTTGAAAAGTTCGCTGACCAATATTCTCTTGGTTAGGGTAGCCACAAACACTACTTGTCTCTTTTCTTTTTTCACGGGCGGGCCAAGAAGGGGACGGTGACTTCTCTTCATTGAGGACTTCGGGTTTAAAGTAATTTGGATCTAAAGGCCCCTTTCCCTTGTCAGCTGGCCTAGGAGGCTCTTCGAAGGAAGTGCCTTTGTTTTGGTTGTGTCCCCTTGATGTCATTACTGAAGAAAATTTCTCTTGTGAAACTGAGCCATCATGAAATCAATGAACTTCTTGCAACAATCATCCATCTCATCATCATTTAGCATTGCATAAATATCTAGATTTTTCAATAGGTGATCTTGCATTATGTCTAGGATTTGGACTAGCATTATTACTAGTATGAGTATCAGTATCACCTCCCTTTTTTTCCCTCAAAGTGGGATCAACATTATGCTAGAGTTTCCACTAGCCATGTTAGTAGGTTTGGGTTCTAGGGGAAAGGATCATTAATGATCTATACCAATTTAAGTTTAAGCTAGCCATAGATCATAGAAATGGACAAGTAACAAATTTTCTAACAGGTGCTCATGTATTACCTCCAGGATTAGGACCATCATTAATTAGTCATATTAGTATCAAAATTACCTATGTTGTTTCCTTTCAAAGTGGCAGTGACATTACCAATAGAGTTTACACCAACCATGTTAGTAGGTTTGGAATCTGATGATCCAGAATCATAGGAAGAACTAAAACACTCAAATGAGCTCGAGTTTGAAGGTTTTGTTGGCAAGTGCTTGAAATCCATCAACCAAGGGGTTCTCCCTGATGTGAAGTCCCAATTAGATCTCACATAGTTTGGAATAGAATCCCCATCCAGAGTATCACCCTGTTTGTCATATATTCTTATAGATTTTCCTTGGCTTTAGCCATCGGAAGAGATAGAAGCATGTATGTGCCTTTGTGAAAAGCAAGTAAGTGTGCCTAGTGAGTCTTCGCTTGTAGGTGTATCAAGGTTCTTCTATCGCATAGGGAGGAAAGATGAGCCTCTAAGGGAGAGGTAATAGTACCACCCTAGTAGAGGTGCACACGGGAAAAAATAGAGACATACCTATGACTGTAATCCACCAATGACAAGAGAACATGAGCCTTATAAAACCCTAGCCTAATATGCTTCATGAAATCACCTTTTAAGGTTGGAACTAGTGATTGGTTGAGTGACTGACTTAGGGATTGTGAATTTCTAGAGGCCAAGGTCTAGGATGAAGGCTTGAGACTGCATAATGCAATGATGAAGATGGCCAAGGTCAAAGGATTGTGCAGGTGAGGGGCTCAAGGATTTTGGTTGGAGCCTTAAGCCTTGAGATTGTGTAATACACAATATTGGAGGCCTCGCTAGAGGGACTATGCAGTTGTGGGACTCAAGTGCTCAAGTTTGAGGCTTGAGGCTTGAGACTTCGCAGTTCATAGTTTTTAAGGCCTGTGCTGAGTGACTACACTGTTAGAGTCGGTCTAGTAGCCCTCCACCAGAGATCAAAACTCTTTGCATTTCCTATTTAGGTGTCCCATCAGTGTGATCATGTTGCATTCCATTAGGCATGCCATAACTCTGTTGTAGGAGTTTGCGTCTTTTATTCCCCTCCTGTTTGGCACTGCTGGTTCAGGTTTGTTTGAGTGAATAAAATCTTCAAAGGGTCATTTATCTTGTTTTAAATTTCGAGGTCTTAGGTCTAGGGTTGAGTCAATTTTTGTCTTGAGAGATCATAAAGGACTAGCAGGCCAGAGGGATGTCCTTTGTAAAGCATCATTTCAACAATTCTCACTATTCTACAGCGAAATTTTCACCTTGTTTCAAAACTCTGTTTTTGAAAAACAAAGGTCATTATCTCATTTTTTGTAAAAATTCTCAAAATTTCAAACTCTCCAAATGTCAAAGTGCAGCCTTGGTCTCCTTTGCCAAAGCACCTTAGAAGCTATCCCTGCAAAAATTTTCAGAAGAAATCATCATTTCAACCAATTTTTCAAAGAAAAGAAACCAAAAGTCAGAGCCATTTAATTCAAAAAGTGTCAACATTCAAAACATTATAAAGTCGGTTTTGGGCAAATGAAAATCTAAAGGAAG
Organism: Pinus taeda; assembly: GCA_000404065.3. Lineage (NCBI taxonomy): Eukaryota > Viridiplantae > Streptophyta > Pinopsida > Pinales > Pinaceae > Pinus > Pinus taeda. The sequence goes on from APFE031349472.1 coordinate 100,233, forward strand.
CCTATAAAAGCACATCATTCTTCATTAGTAACTCATTTGCCTCTCACAAGCTAAGTGAAACCTTTCAAAGGCGATTTTAGGAGTTCTTGAGCAAAGTGGGCAGTTTCAGAGGTGCGCTACGCGTCAGGAAGGGCGCGCTACGCGTTAGCGGCGCACTACACGTCAGGGAGCTTTTCTCAGTGTTATTATGCACGTGCAGTACACGTCAGAGCGGTGCTATGCGTTGGGCAAGGTGCGCTACGCATTGGGTTTTCTGCTCAACAAATTGCCAGCAATCCATCAAATCGATTTTTCTCTCAAGCACATTGCAGTTAGGCCTCTCCTCCATGGCTAGATTTGGTTTTGCAAGATGAAAGAGAAAATTAATATGTTCAAATGCTATGAAAATGATAAATCAAAACCCTACATTGTTGTGGAAAATTTAAAGTCTCAATGGTACTAGGGTTTCAAATTTCTCTTGTTGTCCAAGGTTGCCCATTTTTGATCCCTTTTTCCCCCACCTTCACCAACATTCTCCTTAAAATTTTCCCATGCAATTTTATAATCTTCCTATTAAAATCCACTAAAATCCTTACACCCCATTAAAATTCCCAAACCCTACTTCACCTTAAAATCACACTTATTGTCCCTAACTCCCTCATGTTCCCCTTTCCCTAACAATTCCCATGTCTTTTTGTCCCCTTGGTGACAGCATTTGAAAAAGTCAAACAACAGTTCATTCGGTGCAAAGTTAGCATTACATTTCAATCACTTTGCCTCCAAAACCATGTCAGAAACCGAATCAGATTATGAACAGAGTGATGACCGTGATTCAACACCGGAGATAGAGGTGCCAAGGAGGCATCACAAGGGTGGTAAAGGTGGTCGGCATGTCAGGGAGGAGCCCACCTCTTTGGCTCATTTGCAAGCCTGTCCACTTGCAGTGACCTGTTTTCGGTACCTATCATGTTTTGAGTATTGTGAGAGGATCTCACAAATTCAACATCATAGAGAATTAGTCCACTTGTTTGTCCTACATTTTCACAATGGTCATGTGAACCTTGCAGGAGTGGACTTCACACTATCACCCGAGATTGTTGCTCAAGCAACCAGGATACCAAATGTTGGAGAGGAGTGGAACAAGCGCCAGCAGTTAGACAGATTTCATTATGAGCCATATATCAAACCTGGATGTATGAGACACCTAATTGTTGTTTTTCCCTTCAGATTCCTAAGGGATGAGTATGCACCCTTAATGAGGCTCATTATTCTCTATTTCACTTGTGAGAGCAGATTTTCACGTCTATATTCGTACCATATCCGTTTGTTGATGCATTTCACACGGGTAAGAATGATGAACATTCCATTTTTCATGTGCCGAAATATGGAGAGGATGGTGCCCTTGATACAAAGGAAGAGCCCAGCACAGCAACACAAAAGCATTTATCATTATGCACTGATCAAGATCATAGTGATGCACCAGTTGGCACAACAGGGTATTCCATGGGAGGATTTCATTTCTCGTGACTTCTTCACGGTGCCACACCCACCTCCTGAGATTGTCCATGATGAGGGAGGGCCTTCACAGCAGTTTAACATTCATGAGACCGAGCATGTTGATGCTCCAGCATATGTGACATATCAGAAAGGCCCCAGAGCCTTATTTGCAGTTGCACGACCAGTACTATCTCCACCCGGGGTGGAAGGGGTCTCGTTGACTTCATCAGCACAACGAGTATTATCTCCACATCATGTGGAAGGGGTCTCGCCGTCTTCTTCAGCATAGGTACAGGTCCAGGATAGGGGCAAGAGGCCCATGATTGATGAGGGTCCTTCAAGAGGTCAGGACACGGATATCATTGATGTTGATGCTAGCTCTCCTACCTCAGAGCTCAAGGAGATCATCTGAGAGCAAAGGGCTAAGAATGAGTCGTTGCACAAGAAATTGCAGATGGAAAAATGGGTGATCAACTACTTAGAGCAGTGCAACAAACAGTTGGAAGATGAGCATGAACTTTATGAGCAGCGGTAGATTCGTGAAGACCGGGAATTGGCTCGTAGGAGACCCAATGATTTGACACCTATCGATTTGGAATCAATGCTAATCCAGGTGAACAATCACTTGGAAAAGTTGTTGGCAAAAGCCAATAGAGACAAAGATTTGCTTCGACACATGAAAAATCATTATTGGGCCCGCATGCATGTGTGCAAAGCAAAAATGAAGATACTTAAAGGACGATTGGCCAAGGCACTAAAATGGAGGAAAAGTCCCGATCCACTTCAGATTTTGGCTGAAGCCACCTTGAGCGAGCATGGTGCTCAATGATACACCTCCAGCTTAAAATTCAAGAAATTTGGAGCAATTTTGGTCAATTTTGAATTTTTTGTGCCAAAAACAGGTTTTTGCCCTCAACGCGTAGCGCGCCGCGCGCTACCCTTAAGTTGGGGAGGTCCATTACATGAAAACTCAGCATTTTCGGATTTTTCATGGCAAAATACACTTTCTCAGCCACTTCCAAGAAGTTTCATGGAGATTTGAGCCCCCAAAAGGTCAAAAAACAAGCAAAAAATGACCTTTTGTCACTTTTTGGAGACACAGAAAGCAGTCTTGGGAGATTGCAATTTTGGAGCGGCAAATGACCACCAAATTGAGAAATGCCACTTGGGCTGGAGAGTAAACATCTAGAAATTTCCAACAAGCCCACTTGTGCCTCATTTGGATGCTGAGAAGTGCCTCAAAAGTGGCCTGAAAGGCGCGCTACGCGTTGAGAAATGGCGTGCTATGCATTGGGAAAATTCGCCAGTTTTGCACCTTCAGCTCAGGAAAACGCAACATTGACTAGTTTCGACTTTTTGGTGGGATTTTTCATCCTCTTTGATGTAATTGATGTAATTTCATGTTGAAATGACACTTTTTTACCTATTCTAGAAGATTCATTCATAAAATTGCAAAAAATTAATGAATGAATTGGTTTCCTAGCTTATAGAGGCAAGTTGTTTTGATTGCATAGATTGTAGTGCTCAATTTAGAATTGGTTGAAACAGCTCCTAGGATGATGAGCTCGACTCCTAGAGGCAAGGAAATGTGTTAGCTTGCCTATATTATGTACTTTCTTATTCATTTTCATGTTTGGACTCTTGGGATAGTTTTGAGACTATATTGTACATATTTTACCAACATTTTTGGCAAAGGAAAGACCAGGGTTTTGCAACACTACTTGGGATCCATGTGGCTTTATGTATTGATGGTGTTTTTCTCTCAATATTTGTAAGTTGTGTATGTGAATCATTATCTCTATTGAATCTTCTCTTATTAAGCAAATGAATTGTTAAGGTAGAATCCATGAAATTGCTATGCTCTGCCTTTAAATTTGTTTAATATTCTATGTTTTCTTCAGTTTAAGGAGAATCCTTGAGACCTATTTCACTCCTTAGCCCCTCACCGGTCTGATCCATCCATCTCACCTGCTTTAAGACATCAAAACAATTGCATATCTTGCCCCAAGTGGACCTCTGCAAAAACTGTGCCTCATCCCCGCACCCAAAATTGCCTTTCCCTTGATTTCAACAAAATCATAAAAATCAATCCTAAACTCTTTTTACTTAATACCTAGCCTAAAATTAGTCATCAATTCGGTCATCTCGAGCCTTTTCGACTACCTTTTTCCGAGTTTGACCCGGAGAGAGCCCTCTCCTGTCCTCGTAGGGCTAGCTACGAGGTTGAGCGTGGTTTGATGTGGCCTTGAGTCTTGCCTTATTTCAGCCTAAGGTAGATTTGAGCGCTAACATACAAAATTGAGGGATTCAAGGAGCCACACTAAGGGCTTGAGAAATAATTTTTCCCATAGCACAGTGCTGCAAAGACATGGAGACCAAGTGATTATGAAATTTTTCAGTTTAGGAGCTCAAGGCTGAGGATTGAAGACTAAGACTATGAAATGTACAGTTTAGCCCTGGCTGGAGGGAAATATTATGTAGTTCTAGATCTCAAGGTATGGGCTTGAGCATTAATATTGTGCAGTGCAAAATTTTGGGAGGTAGAAACTACACATTGCACAGTGCCAAGAGACAAATTTGTTGCTTGAGGCCCGAGACTGCACAATTTGTAATTCAAGCTGGCTAAAGGAGGATGAGTGGTCTGGTCAGAGAGTGTTCCCAATTTGACTAAGTGTCATATTAGTGAGAGGAATATAGGAAAAATAATGACTCTAAATATGACCACACAGTTAGATAACTTGCCGACACAACATGGAACACTCAAAAAATATGAACAACACCATTTTCTTAATGAAACAACTTTGTGATGACCTACACCAAGTCAAACACTAAAGATACACTTTTTAATCATAGCAATGAAACTTGTACGATAGTGATTGAAACCATGGAAATGAGTGTGATACATGTTTACATGGTAAGACCAACTAATTTACACAAATGTTACCCCTTGAAACCATCAAAACTAGCTTTTGTGCCTTGTGTGAGACTCCATATGCTAAGAGATAACATTTACTATATGAAGAGAAAAGTTTGAATGATACTTGTGGTATGTGAACGATAGTGAAAGTCACACATACTTTAGTGAAGATAAAATGAAAGAGATACTAATTAAAGTTAAATCAAGTGAAAGAAATAGTTAAAACCATGAAAACAAAACTTGTGAAAACGAAGGTGCACAAAAGAGACAATTTGAAAACTCACCAAAATAGAAGTACAAATGCTACTTAAAGTGAGGGACTGTCAATGACAATGTACACTAACTGTCGACATGGGTTGTACATTGAACAAACACTTTCTTGATGGATTGTGCTAATTATTTTTCAAGCTTGCGTAAAATAATATGCTCATGAAATTGTTGAGCACATGTGATAAAGTTAGTTCAGCTGATCAAGAAGTGACCACGGAATGATCGATCGCAAGATCCACACTAGGCTCCAAAATTTCAAGTGTAGTAAAATTCTGGATGGTGTTTATCGCAGTGGCAACACTTGGTGACACACTGATATAACTTGAAATTCTCTTCCTTGGTCAATTGTTTTTTACAGGGTCTAGTTCTTCAGAGAGTATTGATTCATCTTTCATATCATCATGGCTTCCCCAGTTATCCCATGCATAAACATAGTCCCATTATTTCCTTTACTCGGTTAAACAAAAACACAAGATCAACGATCACATAATGTTTCAAATCAGGAAAGGGTAATGAAGTTCACGAGATTTATATTTTCAAAGTATATTTTTTCATCTTTGGTGTTGCTTCACTAACAGTAGGCCTGGACAGTACCCCGACAAAGTCACTTCATGGACACAAGCATTTCTCTATTGCGAGTAGGCCTAGACAATACCCTGACAAAGTTTCTTGCTTCACCTCTCTGCACAGGAAGCCTTTCTCTTCATTCACCTTTATTTATTTATTTTACATAGGATTGTGCATCGACACTTATTTATTCCATGGTTCGAAGAGGGATCGTGACTTATTGAGAGAAGAAGGGGTTGTCCCTTCAAAAAAGAATTTATAAGACCTCTAATATTGGTTTTATCGTTTAGATTTTCCCCTTGTCCTTCGCTACCTCATTGGATCAGCCTAAAAAGACTAAAACATAAAGACTCTAGTGTAGGCATGAGGTTTCCAAAAAAAAAATCGACATCATGGTTCACCACAAGGATTTCTTTATGCATTGATCATATTTTCCATTGGATAATCATCAACCAAAAGTTGTATCTGAGACAACAAATAAGGACATAGAGTTAGCCAATTTGTGTAGTGTTACAAAGTTTTTTTCTATTTTTCTACATTTTCGTTTGAGCCCAAATAGGACACCCTTTATGCATAGTCTCATTAAACAAAACACAACGAGGAAACAAAACTAGGAGGAAGAAAACAAAAGGAAGCTAATCAAAAAGTGGATGCAAGGCAATAATTAGAAAACACAAGAGAAACTAAAAAAACAAGTGAATGATGAATGTGCAAAGGAAATGAGCGTGCAACTAAAACTACTCCTAACCCAAGCAGCTAGGAGGTCAGGGTCATGTATAATGAAATTTCCAATGAGGCCACCATATTTGTTCCTGACATGCAATCACAAGCATATGATTGGTTAAAAGTAATATAAAGTTGTGTGCAACAAAAAATATAAGAGCTTGAATAATTTGCATAACCAAATTGAATATATTTCGTACCAACAGAAAGATACGTCATAACCACTACCTCTAACAAAATTTCATTCTGACCTTTTCATTGAAAACCATAATTACACAAACCTCATAAATTTCTTGTGAACATATCTTCATCTGCACTACACTTGTTAGAAACCATGAGGAAGGATCAAAATTTGTTAATTGTGATGGAGATGTCCAAGTAGGATTTCTCCAACCATTCAATGATTGGATAATAAATTTTGAAATGGTCCTCTTAAAAACCTTGAAATCCTTGAAGATGTGAATTTTCAATTAAAGGGACATTATCAAGATGAGAATCTTGCGAGGGGAATGAATCTAATCATATTCAGAGGACTTGTAAAAATAGTGAGGACCTAACATAACCATCAGCGAAGGTTGAAGTGCCTCAACTACTTGACAAGTAACCAAATAGTGAGATGTTAAACCATAAGGATAAAAGAATGTAGGACAATTGTCACTAGATTTTCTAATGGAAAAATGGTAAATTGAATGGCATTCATCATGATCAAATGGGTTGATTGAAGCATCATATTCCTAGTTAGTAGTTAGCAGAGATAAATCAATTTTAATAACTTTGTGAATGCTCTGAACAATAGAATCAATTTCCACACATGTCGAATGTGACAAACCACTTTCCTGTAACTATTGACAAATTGTATAAGCATCGTAATAATCAGGATAATTTTAAAGAAATTCGAGCATAATAGACACATGAGACCAATTAGGACATAGTGAATGAAGAAGAATTTGTTTCGTGCAACAACTCACCCATTCACTAGCACTCAAGAGGATTTTTGATGCATTTAAGAAACAAATTAACCGTATAACATTCACAAGAAAAACCAAGAGTTGACTATTCTCAATTGAATTTGTTAGAAATGATTGCTTCAGCCAAAGATGATTTTTGAAATGATTAACATCACATTTCCATGATTCTATGAGAGATACACATGCCAATCCCAAGTTTGATACAAACGATTTCCATGAAGATGAATCAGCTAAAGGGTATTCATGAATATGATCAAAAATAAAATCTTCAAAGCTCAAAAGACTACATCCACAATACCAAACATCTTTTAGGAAGGAATTTACATCCAATGAAACCATGCAAAGAGAAAGAATTCGTGGGAGAAACCAGATCTTACTTAATTCGAGGACCTTACCAGAGTCACAAGATCTTGAGATAACCATCAATTGAAGTTGAAGTGCCTCGAATCCCTGAAAATTCTCAGAACTTTCAAGGATTATAAAATTACATTTTGAAGATTGGACTAGATCGTGCATGTTGTGAGGATAACTACTACCATTGATTTCAATAATACCACTACTAGCTGGATGGAAGCCATCTTTGCCACTGATTTGATCAGATTTTACAACTTCAATAACCATATTACTCAAGTTAAAATATTATTTTGATCACAAATCCGAAGATGAATGAATCGGGGGAATTCCCTGAGCAGGTTGATTTGAAGAATTTTGTTTATGCAAAACAAGAGATGGTGAGGGATGTAAAGGATACTTGTTGATTCGATTGTTTTCTCTTTCAACATGGATATACTCACCACTTTGTATTAATTGGGAAGTTAACTCATCAAATGAAGAAATTGAAGAGCATGGAGTGTCTCCATTGCAAATATATGAATAAAAAACAATAGGGAACATGGGATAGTGAGATGAAGATGAGGTTTTGGTAAGAACATCTCCTTTGACTGAATCAAATACTAAATCTAAATCTACCAAATTAAAGTATTCTTGAGGAACTGGAAGATAAGTTGGTTCACTTGGGAATCCATCATCATATATATCGATAGCATCATCCTCATCAAAATGATTGGTTCCAAAGACTTGAGATTGATTATGAAAACTGGTCACATTTGATTGACTACAAAGATTACTAGATTCAATATCAACCAAGAATGAGGAAAAATCATCTTCATATGGAGGATTTTAAAAAAGAGAAGAAATATGGAAGTAAGCTTCACCCTCTTACTCCTCTACCTATGTAATGTGACTACGTTGAACCTAATCACAATTTGGACCAGCTACTTGAAAATGAAGAGAGTATGAAAAACTAGCTATTGGAGCAGATTGATCAAGTAGATGATCATGGTACAAAGATTCATGGCACATTTATGATAGAGGATAACATAAATCCAAATTAGATTTGATACTAGAGTTATGAGTGTTAATACCATCTTAAGGAATTGAAAAATTGGCTTTCACCATAGGATTCATGAGCCATTCTAGGATATCCTCTACTGAATTTGAATCATGAAAAGTGGAAGGAGGATGAGAAGATGGATTAGGAATTTTATGTGTAGGTTTTCCAAATTTATTATCATTGCATGGAGTCATGCTCATCAAAATAGGAAAATTAGGAGGAAAAGGAACAAAAAGAGTAGAAAAATCCTTCTTTAAAATTGGAGGTGTCTCATAATTTACAAGAGTAAAAACATCAGGGGTTCAAGTGCATCATGTAAAGATATATCAACCGAATGTTGAAAAACTTGGTTTAAATAAATCCAAATCCATATCTTTGTCAAGAAATTCACAACAAAGGTGAAGGAATCGATCAAAGAAATCCTCAAATGATTCATTATGCTTCATTCTTAATTGATTAAATATTTTGAGAAAATATTGGTAATCATACTTATTGAAGGCTTGATAAAGGTCCTATAGGAAATGATCAAAACAATGGGTGGAAGTGGATGGTAAGTGTTGTAACTTCTACAACCACCCTCCAAACTTTTACCCATGCTTTGATTTTGGAGCCTTCATTCCATTCACAAGAGCTTGTCTTTTAATGTTGTCAATTATTCATGTTGTGATCAAGACTTATCTTTTCATGCTTCACTTGTGATGTAATGATCCTGGTTCAATATCTTTCAAACACAAGATGATTTTTGACTTGACCTTGCAACACTATTGGGATTTCCTCTAGAAACTGCACAATCTTGGAAGGTTTTCCAACCTTGCCTCCTCAAATTGCATAATACCTCTTAGCAGGCTAGCCTTGAGTATGAAAACTACACAATTCTAGATGGTAGCCTAACCTTAATGATGGAAACTATGTAAAGCATCCCTTGTGTTCAGAAACTGCACAATGCATTGAGTCAAGAAGTTGCCCAAACCTTAGAAATTGTGTAATCCATTTTAGCAATGCACATGCAATTTTCCCAAAAAATTAAAAAAAGAAAAAAAGAAAAAAACATCCCTAGAAAATATGGATTGATTAATTAGTTTCACGAAGGTGGCACACTTACTATTTTTGGAAATTTCTACCAAGTGTCCTCTTTTCCTTGATTTTAGGCATGTGCATCGTAAACCCTAATCAGTCTAGATCTATATAATGGATGCCCCTAGAGTTCATTTCTACATTCGATCCTGAATCTCTAACAATCCAAAGAAGATCAAGGAGCCTTCGGAGGAAATTGCAACACTTTTCTAGGCGAGTTTTACTTTTGTTGTCTTTTGGTACCTTTTCGAGTGCTTTTTTTTCATTTGGCTTTTGTGACTATTGTTTTTTGTGTTCTTTTCATGGTTTTTGGAATTTTAATGTTTATGATATTTTACAAGTATTGGTTCGATCCGTCTTTCGCCTTTTACAAGTGTCACACTAGTTTTCTTATTTTTTCCCATTATTGGTCATTGTTTTAGCAACTCTCCATGCATGTTTGATTTTTCTTTTGCATGTTCAACTTATGCACTTTTTTTTCATTGATATATCAAAACTTATTCATATCTTCACTTCAAATTTTACCATCACTTAGATCTTCTTATTTCCCACACTCTTACCAAGTAGATATGCTCATTCCTTGGTAAGTTTTTGCCTTGTCTAGCTTGACATTACAAAAGACCAAGGCTCAAGTTGTTTCTTTGGCCTCTGATACTATGCAATGCACAATACCTGGCTAGCCTAACTTCACATTACACACTTCCAAATCTAAAGCCCATCCCTTAGCCACTAAGACTATACAATGTGCAATCTTCGCCATAGGTTTCCCAGGTTGAACTACAAATTACACAGTCTCTACCCTCATGCTACACCATTGGATGTTTTAGCCTCAAGCTACACCAATGGCTACTGAGACTTTGCAATACATAGTTCAAGCAACCAATCTCCCTCCTTCACCTCAAAAATTGTGCAATTTTCCTAGTCGGACCACTTGTTGTTGTTGTGATATTTCTTTGTAAGTTGATTTGTTGAAGCTAATTTTTCTTTTCCATGAATGAATTTTCCTCCTACATGTATTGTAGTTGTTGATCACTCCTCTCTGACACCAAAGAGATATTCTTCAAAGGATACCATAGAAAGCAGCACTGGGGAAGAAATCGGGAGTATGCTAATGAAATTTCTAGTTTATGTAGATACTCAACTATTTATAGAAAATGAATCAGATATCACATGGTATAAAGTGAATGAATCATTCTTAACAAGAAGCTTCAAAGAAGAACTCGAATATCGATAGGTATATGTCAATTTCTAGAAGTCAGGGCTACATATGGTTGCATGTAGGTATCCAACATTCCCATGTGCAGATGTTGTCAGCTGGAAAATTCCTCATATCGATCAAAAGAATATGACTCTTAACAATACTAGCTGATAGAGTTTTGCTTATTTTTTGGTAGCAGATTATCATCTCATGTACCATTTTCCTAAGCCAAAATCGCTCATGGGTTCATACTTTTAGATGAAAATCAGCTACTTTAGAACCAAAGATATTATTAAAGGCTAGTTTAAAGATCTAATAATGTTCTGTTAGACACCCACCAACACCTACAGGACAAAATATCTTAGGAGGGCCTATCATCTCTTGATATTTTTATGTTGTAGAATCTACAACCAGCAAAACACTGAGATCTTACCTAATGACTGGGCATTCTTAATGAATAAGGTTATGAATGAAGGTAAACCATTCAATTGGTTAGACTTATTGGCTCAATAGCTACATATCCATGTAGCTAATTCCCTTAGTCCCCCCAAGGGAAGGTAAGCCATAATTTACATGTATACCTATCTACTAGATGCAATCTATACACACGACCCTTTCTATGGCATGAATTTGACTTGGACACCATGAGACCTTGTGGTGCAAATTTATTGCAAGCTTCTTTCAAAGTCGAGCCTAGAGGAGTAATGGAGAATCTAATTGATCAGTTCCTTGCTCCATTGCACAAGATTATATTTGAGGAAGAGACAGTTTGCATGTCATGTGGGGAAATGGAAGTAGTGTTGGAGATAGAAAATTGCTTTTCCTCACTGGATGGCACTTTCCTCATGATGTTTGACAGACAAAAGTCTCCACATCTATTACCGAGGTATGCCATTGATAAGCTAGTCATCCAAGAATTTGTGTATCATCTATCCATATGGTTTTTAGCAAATTTTCACTTGAAGAAGAAAGCCCCTTGGCCAAATATTCCTACGCAAATCGAATTGTATGAGATCAAGAATTTGAAATTCATGGATACCAAAGGAAAGGCGATAGGAAATTTTTCATTCAGTAGTCTAGAATTCAATCTATACAACCTCCAGCATGTTTGTAAAGACCATTATGCAAGGATTCATTTCTGCTGGCAAGAAGGACCCTTCATTGGTTAGAGGAGGAACCATGGAAGAATTGTTACAATGGTTCCAAGTACCATGAGCCAGTTAGTTTTGTAGGAACTTCACAAGTTACTCCATAGAAAAAAATCACTCTAGAAGTAGTACCAGTGGAAGGGCACAGCCCATTGCATGGGAAGGGAAAGAGGATATTGTGCATAATCTAGGGTGAGAGTGAAGCTGCAAGATGAAAGTAGATCCCATCATACTAAAAGCATCCATATTAGAAGAGAATAAGAGGAAGAAACGGGTGCACAAAATAGAATAGTAGAGCTAATAATGAGAACATGAGAGAGTGGAGGAATAAAGGAAGAATTAGGAAGAAGAAAAAAGGAGAAAAGTAATCTATAAATAAATAGCATGAAGGCAAGCTAAAGAACAAGGGAAAAACTAGTAGTTAGAGGAGGAGAGAAAACAGATGAGGGATAAAGAGCTCACTGAATAGATTGTGGAGTTTATCAAAATCCAAGAAATGGGGGAGGAATCAAAGCCATAGAACCAAGATTTTGATATGATTCCAAGTACATAGTAGGCCACCAGTTAGTCTCCCCATCCTCCACTAAAGAAAGCTCCAAGCGAGGAAGAGGACATTTCTACTCTTGATGATGGTTCAATTATGGACATTTACAATCTGACTTTTGACAAGCTTCAAAAAAACATTGTATAAGCACAAAAGAAGAATTTTCGATAAGATCTCGCATCTCCCACATTCATCAGAGAAAGGGTGATTGTGATAGACACCAGAAGATATCCAGGTTCTGTTTCCACATCCAAGTTGGGCTTCACAAATGCTACAAAGTTAGACACAGACTATTTGATGGGTGACAACAAACAATTGGCAAAGAACTTGCATGTTGCTAGGAAATATGTTCAACAACTCCGAGCAGAGTTATAGAATGCAACTCCCATATAGGTCTATATGGAATAATTGAAGGTAGTGATACTCAGCAAAGTATCGAAACTATGAGAGACCATGTAGTCTTTATGAGGAACTTATTACTATGCATAAGGTAGTTTTCCACTATTATGGGTTGTAGCATAAGTGTACATATTATTTCAACTCTCAAGGTTGTGAAATTATCTATTTTTTTTTCATTAATGATCAATCAAATTCAAAGGGGAACTGCTTTCAATTGCAAAAAAAGGCAAGGCAAGAGGTAGAGTTCAAGAAAGCAAATGTTTGGATGCTCATCTAGAACAACAACACAACTTGCCTTGTTCATTGCCAACACTTAGGCCTCATATGCACAATTATATAACATCCTGGACTTCGGATCCCATCATTCAGCTCACTCATGAAGACCAAACATAGGAATCTGGTTAGGTAGAGGATTGAAGAATACTTAGAAAATTTGAGACAGAACCCCATCAAGGAAGATATTGAGATAAATAGACAAAATATGCAAAAGTAAATTGGTGGCCCTATCCAAATCAACACTACTCAAGAAGGAAACAAAAATTGGTTCCAAATCAATGTACCAAGATTCCATGGAAGCTCGATTTTTCTTCCAACCTAACACGATCACATATTTGAGGGATTTCATTGCACAGTCCAAAGCTTGGCACCCTTACGTAACCAAGAAACATTAAGTGGAAGTTGCTGAGTTGGATTTTCCCCAAACTCAAGCTTAACAATTTTGTCTTATTAGGCTATCTAGTTGTCTTTACCATTTTTTTCTTATATGGGTCTGACTATATTATATTATTCTTTGGCAATTAAATTGTAAGTGGAATTCCAATTGTCAATTGTGGAAAGTGAAGACTCATGATGTAATGAATGTAAAAAGTCATTTTGTATAGAGGTTGAAGAGTCACGAGGGAAGTCTAAGAGTGGCAAGGGAAAGTGAATAGTCATCCTTGTTTTTATAAATAGACCCTCATAACTCATGTAAAGTGATTTTTGGATCCAAGCTTTTGGCTAGGATTAGGCTTAGAATGAGGAGCTTGGGAGTTTGTGCAAGCCTTGAATTCTTCGTAAAATAGAGGGAGTATATTTCTTTGGAGGAGTAGGTGTTTACTTCATGTTCCACTATTGAGGCTAGTAGTCCATCAATGGTATTTGTATGATTGGAACTTTCATTTTAATAAAAGGTCAAAGGTGACATATTATCATTCATATGTTGTGAATATAATAGGACTATTCTTATTATTTTTGTAATGTATGTTATTTAGCTTACGCTTATGCATATGAACTATTGCGTTTGCATTGGTAGGAATCCTGTTGAATGTGTGTTGTTGTATAATTCCATCACTATCAACTTGTGAACTATTTTGTAGATTAGCTTGTGATGCCTTTATGCTCATGTGTTCCCTCCAAGATGCATACTATTATAGGATTCTAAGGGACTCACTCATTTTCCCTTCATGTGTTAGAACCTTTATCCATTACACTTGACTTTCTGCAGAGTCACACACTTGTTCCCACCGAAGTCACCATACACCACTCTATGTGTTATTGCAGCCAAGGAACATCATTAAAACCCACATCGGTAGCCAGGACATATTCTGGATGGATTTCCTACACTGAACGATGTGAAGTCTAATTGGGACTTCATATTGGGGATATTCCCTTAATGTCGGCGGGTCCAACACCATCAACAATTATGGTGCTAAAAGGAGGCATCGATGACACATTGAGCCCATGAACTAGGTTTAAAATTTATCTATCTTTAATGGCTTCTTCCCATATCTCAACCTCGATATGTTTTTCTAGAACTGCAAATCTAAAAGTTTCGGTGAGAATAATCAATAATTTGTCAAATTTGAAATTCAATGGGCAAGCTGGAACAACCATTCTCAACCACACTGCTCTTTTTGCTATTTTTTTTACTAAACATAATAATTATTGTGAGAATATTGTGTGCAAGTCATTCATCCTCACATTCAAAGGTCATGTAAAAGAATGGTGTTACACATTTCCCGTTACTTCCAATCACTCTTTCAAACATCATGTCAAGGTGATTTACCACACCTTTGACAGGTGTGATTTTAAATCTATTTTCAACAAAATCATGCAATTGTAAAAAGAACCTGATGAATCTCCTAATTATTTCCATGATCATTTCATTCATTTCTTTTCAATTTTTCTAAAGATGGGATTGATTGGAATTTAATGAATGAAAATTTTGAATTTAATGTTCATATTTTGGTGAATCCACAGGAATATGAGTCTTTCAAATGTCTGAAAACATACCTTGGTTATGGATGATCCAGGTGGATATTGGTGGCCACCCGCCAAGTCCACTTGGACCCCCACCATTGTTTCTTTCATCTTTTCAATTTCCTTAATTGTAGCACAATTTACTATTTTTAGCAGTTTTTCGAGTCCTGAACTTCTGGAGCCGTTTTGAAGCCCTAAACGACGTTTTTGGGAAAACTAGGAGTAACATGGGTCCATGTACCGATGTTTCTCTTCCCAAAGTGACATCTCTTGGATAGTTCTTTCTAACGAGATATTTTGCACGTCAAACAGAGATCGTATGCCAAAGTTACGGCCCTGGGAAGTTGATGTGCCAATTTACCCAAACGGGACCCACAGTTTCGTATTTCATCTTCTAGGGTTAGGTCTTTGGATGTTTAGGGTTTTCAATTGTTTCTCAACAATAAATATGCCTTTGAGCCTCATTGTAATAGAGTTCAGACACATGTATCCACCACATATCTTCTCAGAGATAAGCTACCATCGCCCTAGCTAGTTTACTTCCATTTATGTTTGTAAGCATATTTCAGTATTTTACATTAATGAAATGAAGTATTATTTCCACTGAATCTTTGTGTTTTTGGTTATCTCTGTAATTTGTTGTATTCTTGTTTAAATCTGGATCAGTGGTATCAAATGGGTTTGTTTTTTTTCTCTATTTTTCTTTGCATGTCCCCAGTGAGGTCAGGATATAAGGAGTTATGGCTTGAACTAGTTGAACCTTTGCAAGACCAGCCTCGCAAATCTTGATGGCCTCCCATGGAGGATGAAAAGAAATATGAGGGGGTAGGAGATCCTATCAAAATCTTGCTTGAAGAAGCCCTTGAGTGACAAAGGAACGCGATGATGGACAACTCTGCCTAGATCCTTTAGTGGCTACCCAGGGGCGACGTATCGGCTTCCAACAACTACTCTAGAAATGCCACACCATTTAAGGTACAAGTTAATTTTGAAATCTCAATATTCGAGGGTCAAATAGATGCGTATGCCATTGATAAATGGTTAAAATTGATAGAGGGTTATTTTTCTGTTCATGATTTTTCTAGTCAGGAAAAGATTATTTTCACTCTTCTCAAAGCAGCTCCCCACGTCAAGGACTAGTGGGAAACCTACTGCGAGCAGAAGGATGAAAGTACAGGCTCACTATTTTTAGCCACACCCACTTGGAATTCACTCCAAGATGCCATCAAGGAGAAGTACTACCCTGTCGGAGGCTATGAGGATCAATACATAAAGTGGACCACACTGCGGTAGGGAAGGGACCAAGACGTACTAGAGTTTACCAATATTTTCCATACCCTTCGCAGAAAGTTGGGTATCAAGGATTTGGAGTAGCATTTGATATTGAAATACCATGGCTGCCTTCACAAGTACATCCACGAAGAAATAGAATTCATGAACATCTCCTCGCTTGGAACGACATACCAATATGCTGTCAAGGTCAAGCAGAAGTTTAAACAGAAGAAGTAAGAATTTGGATCTGTGAATCTGAAGCAAGGGAAAGGTGTCCCTAAACCGTAGAACAAAGGACAGAGCCAAGGCAGGGCATCCCAAAACAACCTGCCAAAGCTAAAAGAAAAGAACAACACCGTGAAGCCGAAAAAGGACACGAGAGAGTGGTGTGAGTTCCATAAGAGCTCCACTCACAACACAAGTGAGTGTCGGTCCAAGAAGTCATTCATGGCCGAGCTAAAGGTTTTAGAATTAGATGCATGTTCTGACTCTGAGTTAGAACTTGACAAGGGGAATGACAATAGGAAGCATATTATCAATGCAAAGTCCAATGCCACTGTTGCCACCACGAAGATCCAGAGGAGGAGGAACATCTCTTCCACTCCCAAATATGGGTAAAGGGCTCCTTGCTACAATTCAATGTCGATAGTGGGAGCCAAAAGAACCTCATTTCGATAGAGGTTGTGAAGAGATTGGGTTTACTAACCACAGCACATCCACAACCATACACCATTGGGTGGCTTAACCAAGGACAGGATCTTCACATGAGCTAGTAGTGTCGCATTCCATACAACATCAGGCCCTTCACGAATGAGGTATTATGTGACATTGCTCCCCTTGAAGTTTGTGATGTATTATTAGGACAACCATACTTGTGGAAGTGACATGCTATGTATGAATCAAGGCCCCATGCTATTATTGTTACTTTGGGAAATAATTTGTATAGGATACTTAAGGTAGCACTACCTACTGCCATCCCTTTGGTTTCTGCAAAACAATGCAATAAGCTCATTTCCAAAACTAGTAAATTTGTTTTCCTGATGATACATCCTCAAGGAAAGAAGAAGATAGTGGCCATGAACTCTAGGCAGGGCACCTCTGCACGACAACTACCGATGGACAAGGTTGTGGAGGAGTACGAGGACATCTTCACCTCCCCCATAGGGGTTCCTCTGCATTATTAGGTCAAGCACTCCATCGATTTGACCCTAGGTGTGTTGCTACCCAATGGACCAATATATTGGCACTTTGTTCTGGAGAACAATGAAATCAAGAGGCAGATTCAGGAGCTACTGCAGAAAGGTCACATCCATTCGAGTTCATCACCCTGTGGGAGCTTGATCGTGTTGGTACAAAAGAAGGATGGGACTTGGAGACTCTGTATTGACTATTGGGCACTAAACAAGATTATTGTTCGTAATAGGTACCATATCCCACAGATTGATGACCTTCTGGACCAACTGAAGGGGAAAAATTATTTCAGCAAGATCAATTTGAAGTTAGGATAACACCAAGTATCAATTGATCCCTCCGATGTGTGGAAGACTGCCTTCAAATAAAAGGAGGCTCTTTTCGAATGGTTGGTTATGCCTTTCAGATTGAATAATGCTCCTGCAATCTTCATGAGGCTAATGGATGACATCTTGCAGCCATCCACCAACTCATTTGTAGTGGTATACTTGGATGACATCCTGATCTTCAGCTAGAGTTTGGAAGAGCACCTCCAACACATCTGACAAGTTCTCCAAACACTGCGGAAACACAAGTTATGTGGAAATTTGGAGAAATGCACTATTGGCATGACCTAGGTTTAGTATCTAGGATGCATTATTGATGAAAAGGGGGTGCATGTGGATCTAGCCAAGATCCAAGTCATTTAGGATTGGCCATCTCCAGCCACTCTGACAGAGCTCCGCAACTTTCTAGGTCTTGCCAACTTCTATTGCAGGTTCATGTTGGGATTTTCCCATATCAATTGGCCATTGAGTCAAGTCACCAAGGGAGAAGCGAAAGCAATATTATTTTGGTCTGAATCTCAATAGAAGGCATTTAAAGAGTTGAAATATCACCTCTGCTCAGCACCAGTGCTCACATTTCCTGACTTGCAACAACCATTTGAGGTCAAGACGGATATCTCTTACTATGCTATTGGGGTAGTCCTTACTCAAAACAGACATCTAGTGGCATGTCAAAGTGAGACACTTTTAGACACAGTCCAGAAGTATCCCACTTATGACAAAGAGATGTATTCCATTGTGCAGGCCTATCGACAATGGGAGCATTACATTTTGGGGAAGGAAATGGTCATCCAAATAGACTACCAACCCTTGCAGTTCATATAGACCGAAGGGAAATTTCAGAATGATCGCCATCAGAAGTGGTCCACATACCTACAACAATTCCATTTGAATATCAAGTATAAGAAGGGCAGCACCAATAATGTTGTAGATTGCCTTAATTGACCACCGATCATGGCGTTAACCATCGTGCTCAACTCTTGTGGGCACGAGACTTTTCATTGGCCACCTCTCCACAAAAGCAACCTAGAATTCGGCCACATATAGCAGACACTCTTGGAGGGACAACATGTTCCAGATTTTCACCTTCAGGATGCCATGTTATGCCACCTAGGTCACTTTTGTGTTCCTTCAAGCGAGCGTTCCAAGATGATTTGGGAAGCACACTACAGTCGGTTTCTAGGCATTTCAGGGTTGAGAAAATGGTGGTAGTACTGCATAAGTATTTCTATTGGCCAAATCTTTGATAGGATGTCAGGAAGTACATCAGATCAAGCACTGCCTGTGTCATTTCCAAACTGACCATTAAGAAGCAAGGCCTTTATACCCTGTTGCTCACCCCTAGTCGACCTTGGGAATCCATATCCATGGGTTACATGCCAAGCCTTCCTTCCACTAAGCATGGAAATAACTGTGTTTTTGTGGTTGTTGACAGGTTCTCGAAGATGGCCATTATGGCAGCCTGAAAGAAGAATATCACAACAGAATCCACTGCTAAATTCTTCTTTGCATGAGTGTGGGTACACTTTGGCATCCCACAGTCTATCATCTCAGATTAGGGTAGCAGGTTCCTCGGTGCATTTTGGTCCAGTCTCTGGTCGATGTTGGACACCAAACTCACTAAGTCCATAGCCTTCCATCCTCAAACCAATGGCCAGACAGAGGTTGTCAATAGGATGATTGTATACATTCTGCACATGTACAACTCAAAGCATCCACACACATGGGACAAGAACCTCCCATATGTTAATCACACTATAACTAGGCTCTCCATAGCTTGACTGGCCATAGCCCTTTTCAGGTGGGCTTGGGATTCTAGCAACTACATCCCATTAATGTGACCATGCCATTTGCAACTACTCACGCAAATTCGGCTCATGTCCAATCCAAAACAGATAAGGAAAATGGATTCATTGAACACATCCAACATATTCAGCAGTAGGTCCATGACATTCTGGAGAAATCAAATTCCAAGTACAATCAGTGACATGATCAACATTAGGTGCCACACAAGCTTCAGGTGAGCGACAAAGTCAGGTTGCATTTTCAAAAGGAACGCCTTACCAGATCCTATTATAAACTCAAACCACACTGATATGGTCCTTACACCATTACCAAGGCTATGGGAGAAAATGCATTTGAGCTCAACATTCCCCAATTCCTTGGCATGCACCCAGTGTTCAATGTGGACCACCTTTGGCCATATTTTCCACCATTGCTAGACACATCTGACATTGCAGAATAGCTCACACCCACAGAGTTAAACCCAAACTGCATGGAACAAGCTGAAACTGATCAAATAATGGACACATACATTAAGCACACTCACCAACAGAATATCCAACTGTATCAATTTGTCAAAGCAGGCCATCTCCTTCACCAGGGAAAGTGGCTCATCAAGGACCGAGTTCAGTAGAAGTTTCCTCATCTCATGGAGGAACTCAATGTAGTGGGGACCATTTCTTCCCAAAGGGTGAGGAATGATCTAGGTGGATATTGGTGCACACCTGCCAAGTCCACTTGGACCCCCACCATTGTTTCTTTTAGCTTTTCAGTTTCCTTAATTGTAGCACAGTTTACTATTTTTAGCAGTTTTCCGGGTCCTAAACTTTTGGAGCCATTTTGAGGCACTAAACGACATTTTTGGGGAAAGCGGGAGCAACATGGGTCAATGGACTGATCTAGTTCTTCCTAACATTGCACTCCTCAGATAGATCTTTCTAACGAGATATTGTGCGCATCAAATGGATATTGTATGCCAAACTTAAGACCCTGGGAATTTGATGTACCAATTTACCCAAATGGGGCCCACAATTTGGTGTTTCATCTTCTAGGGTTAGGTTTTTGGATGTTTAGGGTTTTCCATTATTTCTCAACAATAAATAGGCCTTCGAGCCTCATTGTAACACAGTTCATAGGCATGTAGCCACCACATCTCTTCTTAGAGATAAGCTACCATCACCCTAGCTGGTTTACTTCCATTTATGTTTGTAAGCATATTTTAGTATTTTACATTAATGAAATGAATTATTATTTCCACTGCATCTTTGTGTTTTTGGTTATCTCTATAGTTTGTTGCATTCCAATTTAAATCCGAATCAATGGAACTCCTAAATCTATGACAAAGGAAGGTGTTATTCCAAGTGAGTATTCGTCTTTCCCTAATCAAACAACTCCATTTCCACAAGTTGAGGTGGTATAACTTGAGACTTCATCCACCAATTTACCACTATATTCTCCCACCACACATACTCAGAATTTATGCATAGGTTTGGACTATGAATCTAATGTTTGCGATGACATGTTATCTCCTTGTAATCGATCCATTGATTCATTTGGTCCTCCTGATTGTTAATTGTTTGGTTCACCTATTTCAATTGTTTTTGTTGGTCTTCGTGAGGATCAATTTTAGGATGGATGTAGTGTTGAGCATCAAACCTATAGTGTCCCTTCTTGGTGAGTTACTTTGATGACACTTAGAAAGGGTGATTTTGATGTAGTGACATAAATATTATGCATGTCAAACTTACGTATATGCTTATATTCTATAGACCTATTTTACATCAAACGGTCATTATGTGCTTATGGTAAAGACTGATTTTAGTAAGCCTAATTTGGGTTAAGTTCATATTATCTATATTTTCTCTTTTGGTATCAT
This sequence comes from Pinus taeda, assembly GCA_000404065.3. Lineage (NCBI taxonomy): Eukaryota > Viridiplantae > Streptophyta > Pinopsida > Pinales > Pinaceae > Pinus > Pinus taeda. Next base: position 121,598 of record APFE031349472.1, read on the forward strand.
ATTTTTGACATAGGTGTATGACATGGATGGTGATCCAAGATTGAGACACATAGATCCATGGATGATCATGGTTATGTTTAACATAAGGTAAATTATGATTTATGGATGATACATGATTTGTATGATTATATATGCTTAATATTGTACTAAGCATGATGTGGCAAGGGACTCAATCATTTCCAACATGGATTTTTGAGCTATAAATGATTGTGGAAGTCATTTCTCCAAAACCAAAATGAATGCAGAAGTCATGCACAATCCTTGGTAAAATTTGAATAAGTTAATTATGAAATTCATTTGAGTCCAATGATCTATAAGATTGTAATGTGTGTAGAAAATACCTTACCAATGAACCATCAGATAGGTATGAGCTCACAATCAATACCTTAAGGTGAAGCATGAAGTTTCAAAGAAGAGTAGTTGAGAATCCACAGAAATTAAGGCATAGAGTCCTAAATCCATGAAAGATAAAGATGTGGAGTCTTGGATATATAACAAAAGGATTAGGCCACAGAGTCCTAAGTCCAGGAAAGATAAATACGTGGAGCCTTGGATATATAATAAAAGTTTTAGGGCTCGAAGTCCTGAACATTTAAAAAGATCAAGCTGTGGAATCTTAGATCTTTAGAGTAGATCAATGCACAAAGTCCTCAATATACTAAGGCACGAAGATGCATAAAATAGGGATGTGGAATCCCTATTATCCAAAAGAAAAATACCACTCATGGGAAGCTCAGGGATGAATTTACTTAATAAAATATCAATTCTGATAATTTTGGAGTGAATTTATAAAAATAGAAAGCCATGCCTAACATCTCAAGTATGACTTTCCAAAATATTAAATCACCTTCAATCAATGGGTAATCAAGTATAGTTGAAGGTAAATCACTTCAATTATGATTAGTCAAACCTAATAGTTCAATTTTGAATTAATCCTAATTATTATTATTATTATTATTATTATTATTATTATTATTATTATTATTATCATTATCATTATCATTATTATTATCTTTTATGAGACTTTGATGGTATTATTAAAAGGGAATTATAAGTCACCTTCATCTCCTCAACCACTTCACACCTCTCTCCTTGATGACTCTCATGGCTCTATGTAACTCTCTCTCTCTTTAGCAATACATTACACTCTATTTTATGCACTCATCAAAGAATGTCATATTCCTCTTACACTCATTAAAGATATCTCATATAATATTCCTCTTACACTCTCTTTAATGCATATGTTACACTCTCCTTAACTAAGGTAGGCATACCTTTCCTTAATGGAATGATTTACACTCCTCTAATTTGAATACAAGGTATGCATATTACTCCTCCTTTATGATAAAAACTAGTTGTGCCTCCTATATATATGTCTCACGTCTTCTCAATTGAGGAGAAGGAGGTGCACTATGATACGAAGAATAGGAGATATTTAAAAATACATAAAAAGACAAAAAAAAATTCAGAGGGAGAGACTTGGAGGGTAGCCAAATGCTAATATGAATTTCTAAGTATCTCTACCCAATGGAGTTTACCATGAGTGGTTTTGAGAGGGAGTGAAACTTATCTTCCTCAACTTGTCTTTTATATCTCTCTAGTCCTATATTTTGGTACTGCTTGTGAACTCTTACAACTTGGGGGTACTAGGGGAATAAGTTCTCCCTAGATATGGTTAGGTGGAAAACTAGATGGTTCAAATGATTTAGTTAGGAATCAAAGATGGATCATATTTTCAGAAATTAGAGTTGCACATATGATCAGGTATAAATTTAATCATCCTGAAAATTTAGTATAACATCTACATAAAAGAAAAAAAGAAAAAATAGAAAATTAATTTGTTGTAAGCATCTAATTTGGTGTAAGATTATGTTATTTATAATTTTATTGGGTAGTTAAAAATTAAGGCTAATAGAAGTCTATCTGTATGGATGTTTATATTTCAATATTGGAATTATTATTTGATCTAGAGCTCAAAAATTTCCTCAAAATTAAAAGTTATCATATAGGTGTGGAACCTGAACTAGCACATAGTGCATGTCATCCTAAATCTGGTGCAACTTGTTTTGCTTGAAACAAACACCATATGCTCACAGAAGCACATTATGTATATTTTCTTAAACGAGCAAATTTGACAAAAAAATGAGCAGCACTATACAGTAATTAGTTCGTACTACTGACAAGGTAGGATTATTGGGTTGCCTACGTGGTAGGTTGATGTGGCAGGGTGACTATGTTGATTTGACCTCTGGTCAATGACAATTGAACACGAGGAAAGTGCCTAAATGGGTTGTTTTGATTGGGTTTTGGGTGACCAATCACAAGCTACCATGTGGCATAGCCAGGGGCCACCACGTGGAGCTCGAGGGCCACCAAAATTTGGTTAAGTTCTAAATTACATTTCATAGGGTTTGATCCATGGACCTCATGCTGACCAATATCCATAATCAACAACCTGCAATAATGGTTCTTGTTTAAAGAACCCCACCAATTTATATTTATACCATAAGTGGGGGCAGATATGGGGTGGTGGTCAAGGTCTAGCCCCAGCCCTATTCACTATGCCCAAAAGGACTAGGGGTGGGACTAGGGACCAAGGCTTATCCCTGGCCCCATGAACCTTATATAAATGTGCATACAACCTAAAGCCAAAACCAAGAGTGGAGGAATGGGTGCCTGACCAGTGGGGGTAGACCCTAGGCACGTGACCCCCATATGACCCAGATTTTCAAACTTAAGGAGGCAATGAAAAAATTATCCATTCCATGATTTGCCTGATTTTTTACCAATTTGTCATTCCGTAAGTAGATTTTGGGGTGAAATTGTAGGACCAATGCTTGATTTTGGGGAAATTGTAGAGTGACTAGCAGAAAGGCAAGGGAAGCTCATATCTTCTTCAATTTTTGGTCTTTTTAGGATTAGGAAGAGGATAGATAGACTTTTTTAGGTCTTTTGAAGCTAATGGACCAGGTTTTAGAGTCATTGGAGCACTTCTGAAGAGATGTTTTATAGGTTTGATTATATGGGTGCTAGGATCAACCAGTGGGTTGAATCCATTTTTGAAGGCCCTTGACAATGGAGAGGACCTTGTAGGGGTTTTCTAGCCTTCATATTTTTTCTGGAACAACTAAGACATCTATGGTGTAGCTCATGTTTCTCTTTTCTCAATATGTCTTTGAGGAAAGTTCTCTTCTAGTACTTCAAGTGAATTGTTGTACTTGTGATGCTCATTGTTAGATGGAATATGGGGTCTTGATTTGAGAACCCTTTTGTTGTTGATTGTTTCATGAATGAATGTAGGTTTTCATGTTTCTAGAGTGAGAGTTATTTGCAGGGGAAAGTTTCCTTGAAGGGGAAACTAGCCACTCCTTGGGTCAACACACTTTAAGTACTCTTTGTCACTGAAGTATTTTGAGCATAATGAGATTGGGTCAAGCCATTGGAAGCTGGACCAAGGAGAAGTAGCCCAGGAGGGGTCAACTCCTTTATCAATTGATGAGTTTATTACTCTTATGTTGTTCTTCAGTGTGTTTTTTAATGCATTCTTTAAGCTCATGAATTACATATAAAGACATAAAAATCATGGTTAACTTGTAATTTACCTCATAATCCTCAAGCACTTTGTTTACTAATTTTAATTGGAATTTAGCATAGAAAACACTAAGTTTCCCATCTAGATCAAGTTTGGTACCAGAGTTCTTGGTTTTCTTTGTGCAAGGAAGATTTAATTGTTTGCAAGTGAATGTGAAGCTTACAGGATTGAAGCCCAAGAGAGGAGAAGGTTTAGGTAGGAGAGCAAGATTTTCGTAATCTCCACCACCAGTTCTACCTCAATTGTAGTTGAAGCTTCAACAAAGCATGTCACATAAATGAGAGCTTGCAAATATGTCAAAGGATGAGAAGGTGTTTAGGAAGGCTTTCTTTGACATGGCAGAAATGGTGAAATTCATTTATGAAGAGAGGAATACCAGACTGCAGGGTGAAAGCTCCAAGCCTCCAAAAGGAGAAGGTTCCCCAAGAGGAGGAGGTAATGGAAATGGAGGTAAACCTCCACCATATCCACAATCACCTTCATCATCATCCTTTTCCACAACAACTCTTATAAAAGAGGCTAGTGCAGAAAGTCCCGCAGAGAAGGAATATGGCCAAGTCTGCACCTTCTTTCTGCATGATGTTGAGGTTGAGGTTCTACCAACACCAAAGTATAAGGATCTGAAAGAAGAAAGACCGAAAGTCCAAGAAGACACCTCAAGAATTAGGAAAGAGTTTAAGAGCATCTTTGTCCCTCAGTCGAAAGATGGGGAAAATGGTAAGCATTTAGATGTAGTTTCTTTACATCAAAATGTTTATTTAAGCTCTTTTTCAGCCTTTGAGAATCATAGCAAAGGCATAGGAGCAAATCTCTTATCCAAGATGGGTTACAAGGGAGGAGGCCTTGGAGTGAACAATCAGGGCATTATGCATCCAATTGAGGCAAAGGAGAGACCTCGATATGAAGGTTTGGGTTATGTTGAAAAGGAAGAATGGTATTCAAGTGACAGCTAATGGGTATCTTATTCTTTTTTTCATAAGAGAGAACATGAGGAGGAAAATTGTTTGGATTTTCATCCGGAATTGGTACTAGCTTTATTTCTAAAGAAAAAGGAGGACATGAAATGCAAGGCCTCTCCAACGAGAGATGAGAAAGTTTAAGGAGTGACTAAGACAAGTTCTTCTCACCATTTAAGTTCCTCGTGTAAGAAGCATGGTTCAAAGGATAACAAGGGAAGAACTAAGTCAATATCTCCTCACCAGGCTCATAAGAAAAGGACAACCATAAGAGGTATAAGCGTCCTAATTATTCAAAGGCTTTTGATGATTACAAACAACATGATAATTTAAATAACATGTTCTGGAATGTTTTTCCACACACTTTTTGTCATGCACCTAACCATTGTGTAGCTAAGTGCCACAAAATGAAACAGTTAGTCAACAATACGAATATGTCAATTGCAATTGAGACTAGGAATGGAAATTATCATCCAAGTTTAAAGACATTGTGCCAAGAAAGCTCACAAAAACTTTTTCACTCATTGCAAAATAAGTGGGAATTTGATTGAAAAGTGCTGGAAGTTGCATCCACGTCTTCATCCAAAGAAGGAAAACATGTAATGGAATCACTTGAGAAGGAGAAGGTAGAGGAATGTGCAAGGCACACCATAGCCATTCCAGAAGGAAGTGAAGTGAAAAATGAAAATTCCCTGTCATGGTTGGGTAAGAAGTGGTTGGACTATTCGTCTAATAAAGAATGCATTAATATTTTTATTTCACTTGTTGCAAGTCCCCACAGTTGGGAATTTGTAAAAGTGATGTTCATGAATAAATCCCTTATATGCAACAGTAATTTATTTGGCATTTTTATGCTATTTTGTCTTGATGATGAGTCTATTTGTATGGGAATTTGGGAGTCAAATTTCTTCCATATTATAAGATGCATTTCCATTAGTGGACATTTTAGTAAGCATCTTAAACTTTGGTATAAGTAGTTGCAGCACATTCAGTATGTTACAAATGTGTCAAGCACTCATTTATACAAGTATTTCCATGTGAAGCTTGTTTGGGTTATTTTCCAAAGTCTTTTTTGATTTTATTCTTGGTAAATATTTTTCAAAATATTTCCATTAGATGTCATTCTTGGCAAGGATATTGGTATTGATGGCCATAATGACATAGACAAAGCTAAGAAGTTCATTGAGCAAATCCAACTAGTACATCAAAAATTTAAAGATCAACTTGAAAAGTTCCAAGGATAAATGGATCACGATTGGAAAGGTGAGGGAACTGTACCCTCATCTACTAAAAAATTGAAAGCGATATTTTTGGGACCAAAAGCTCCCAGTGGGGAGGAGTGATCCAGAGCTCCAAAATTTGCTCAAATTTCAAAGTTGTCGGATCGTTCTGCAACCTAAACGACTATGTAGTGCTCGTTGTCCTAAATCAAGCACAACTCATTTCACATGAAATAGACACTGTATGCTCTGAGAAATGTGTTCTATGTGTTTTCCCAAACAGGAGAATTTGAAAAAAAATGAGTAACACTACATAGTCAGTAGTCTGTACTGCTAACGTGGTAGGATGACTGGGCTGCCTATATGGCAGGCTGATCTGGCAAGTTGACTATGCTGATTTGACCTCTGGAAAATGATAACTGGACACATGGCAGGTAATTAAATGGTGTGCTTTATAGGGTTTTGGGTGGCCAATCACAATATGGCACATGGCACAACCAGGGGCCACCACATGGCAGCCCAAGGGCCACCAACAATTTCTTCACATCTGAATTAAACTTTGCAGGGTTCAATCCATGCACCTCATGCCTACCAATATCCATAGTCACTAACGTGCCATAATGGTTCTTTTTTAAATAACCTCATCAATTTATATTTATACCATTAGTGGGGATGGATATGGGGTTAGGGCCGAGGGCTGGCTCCAGCTCTAGTCACCGCACCAAAAAGGACTAGGGGTGGGACCAGGGGCCAAGGCTTAGCCTCAACCCCTTGAACCTTATATAAATTTGTAGACAACCCAAGGTGGGAACCGAGGATGGAGGAATAAAGGCCTGACTAGCGGGGGCAGACGGTTAGCCCTGGCCTCCGAGCATGTGGCTCCCATACAACCCACATTTTCGGACATAAGGCATCAGAGGAAAAATTATCCGTTGCATGATTTGCACTGATTTTTTGCCAATTTTTTGTTCCTTCAGTAGATTTTGGGGTGAAATTGTAGGACCAGTGCCGAATTTTGGGGAAATTGTAGAGCGACTAGCAGAAAGACTATGGAAGCTCATATCTTCTTCAAATTTTTGGTTTTTTTAGGAGAAGAAAGATGCTAGACAAGCATTTTTTGGTCTTTTAGAACCACTGGAATAAGTTTTAGAGCCATTGGAGTAATTCTGAAGAAACATTTTGTAGGTTTAATTCTATGGGTGCTAGGATCAATCAATCACTTTTTGAAGGCTTTTGAGAATGGAGAGGGCCTTGTAGGGATTTTCTAGCCTTAATAGACTTTTTGCAGCGGTTGAGATATCTATGGTGTAGCTCATGTTTCTATTTTCTCATTATGTCTTTGAGGAAATTTCTCTTCTAGTACTTCAAGTGAATTGTTGTACTTGTTATGATCATTGTCAAATGGATTAAAGGGTCTTGATTTGAGAAACCTTTTCTTGTTTATTATTTCATGACTAATCGTAGGTTTTCATGTTTCTAGAGTGATATTTCTTTGCATGAGAATGTTTCCTTCAAGGGGAAGCTAGTGACTCTTTTGGTCAGCACACTTTATGTACTCTTTATCACTGAAGCAGTTTGACCATAATGAGATTGCGTCAAGCCATTGGAAGTAGGACCAAGGAGACATAGCCCAGGAGGGGTGAACTCCTTTATCAATTATTGAGTGTATTATTGTTATGCTATTATTCAGAGTTTTCTTTAATTCATGTTTTAAGCTCATGAATTAAACATAAAGACATAAAAACTTATGGTTAACATGCAATTTACCTCATAATCTTCAAGTACTTTGTTTACTATTCTGAACTGGAATTTAGCACAAAAAAACACTAACTTCCCATTCAGATCACTATTGGTGTAGTTTATGGTACTAACCTTGGCATGATAGCATTTGAGAAAGGAAAGCCAAATATCGCTGAAGGTAATTGCAATAAAGAAGTTCCAAAGGACTTGGGTGAGAGTTTCATGGGTTATGGTTTTGTTTCATTTTAATTGAAATAGGTAATTAGATGCATGTTTTAGAAATGGTTTCAAGATATTTTGCAAAGTGTTTGGAACAATCCGTGAATGGGAAATGCTATTGTTTTAACTATATATCAAAGTGATTCTACATCAATAAGTGCAAACTTGCAACCTATGGTAGAAGTAAGGAAATGGACACATATCCAAAGTATACCTGAGGAATCATTGGATCACCCCTTAAAACAAGAATGTGGAAATAATGGCAGCCAAGAGTTTCAAATGAAATAATCAAGCTAATTTTAGTCATCATGTGCGTGCAATCTTTGGAAATGTAGATAAAAAGTAGGCGTACATAATGCATTAAGAGAATCATCATTTCTTAACTCTTATTTTGGAGTATCTCTTTATATGCATTACAATAGCTCAAGACGCTTGCCATGTGTTTGTAGGAATGATTGAGTGAAAATAATACTTGATGAATCTCAAAACCCATCAATTCACTTAGAGTATATGAAATGGTTTGGAAAAATATAGATTAATTCTTTGTTTCTATTTGTTATGTATGGTTGTAGATTCATGTTTGCATGCCATCTGTTTGACAAAATCTATAAATGAGATTCTTGGAGTCAAAAGATTTGCTAGTTTAAATAAATTGCATCCATGGGTGGCTTCGTAATGGTTCAGCCCAACATCAAGGGTTATCCATGCCTTAAGGACTTGTAAACCCCCATTTGATTCTAAATGAATACTTTTCTGAACCCAGATCGTAAATATGCGAGATTTTGCATATCACTGCTGCCAACTGTGTGTGATTGTTCTTGAGTTTTTGGCAACTGATTAAGATGATTTAATTTATGTTTTAATATGACAATATTTGAAGTTTTAATTTATGAGTTAAACGGGTTGAGTAAAAATCTTATTTGTAGTATTAAAATTCCTGGAAGATGTACCAAAAACACTAACTTAAGTCACTAGGTGACAAGTGACCCTAAAAACAAGTTGATGATTGTTGTCATTCTAAATCTGCAATACAAATGGAAAATTTGCAGTAAAAGAAAACAAGATCCAAAACAAATAGTAGCAAAATAATGTATCCAAAATAATAGCCCAGCGGAAAGACAATTTTAAATGAATAAATCTTTATTGATAACACCTGGTGAAGGATATCTACAGATTGGTCTGTGAGTCCCACTCTGTGGGGTGGGTCCTTTGATACCCTTGATGCTTTAGAAGTAGAATTCCCTCTCTCAATTATGCAAAAAACCAAAACAAAGTGAAGAACTCAAATGGGAGCTCAAGAAAATGACGATAATGTTGACGATGATAATGATCATGGTGAGGAATGGATGAAAAACCCTCCTTTGTATAGCAAAGTATGGAGTTAATCTCGAAAATGGATAATAAAAAAATATTATTGACCAAATTCATATTTAATTACTTGGAATACTTTATTATATTTATTGTAGAGGGAAAATGAATTTAAAATAGTTAAATTCCTTCATTTAGAAATAATCAGCAAATAAAATGATTTGTTAACTATTTTTCAAGAAAGAAGAAAGGTGTGAAATCAAAATAATTATTAAATAGTGATTTAATAATTATTCTAATAACAAAAATAAGGAAATTCAAATAAATAATGATTTTTTTAAATATTCCTAAGGGATTTACTTAAATGTGACAAGGAATAATTATTAAATAATGATTTAATAATAATTCCTAGATAAAATCAAATAAATGATGATTTATCTAATTATTCTCATGGGGTTTTTTTATTTAAATCAAAAAATAATTTAATAAAAGTGGTTTAGTAAATTATTTATCCACAATGAAAGTGATTCTACTATGGTAAAATTAAATCCACATGGCTTATTTCAATCCACCTAGTTAGAAATGGCTAGGTGATCATTTTTTTGGTGATAACAGATTTCCCCCACACGTATGAGTGTTAGGAAAAAATCCTACCACCGAAATATGTTGTAGATTACACTTCCACAAGACACCAAAAGGGGAGTCAAAGACAGAGAGAGAGAGAGAGAGAGAGAGAGAGAGAGAGAGAGATCTGAAGCAGGTCAAGGATGGACAAATAACAGAGGAGGCGAGACCTACGATATTGATATAAGTCTCCTTTTATGTGGTAGTAAATACCCACCGAGGTAACTAATTACAAACAATAATGGGGAGCCAAACAATGTGAGACTGAGCTATAAAGTACATGATACACTGGCATGAATGGGCTAGAAAATAATACAATGGATCCCATATACATAATGCAATTGGAGAAACATAGGCTAGGAATGAATACAATAAAATATGAGTACATGAGATATAATGCCCCTCAAACTGACATGGGGAGGGGGGATCACAACCAAGGAATCCATATTGAACACGGAAGGGCTCTAAAAAATTGAATGGATCATTTGGAGGAGACATCCATCCTGTGGGCACTACAAGTGGTAGAAACCAAACCCATCAAATCTATGAAATTGCATTAGGGGTTGGATCAAAATTTGTAGTCAGTGGGCATGTGAGGGGCTACCTAAAGGGCCACCTCCTCATGAGGTTTGAAACATCTCACACACACTTGAGAATGATTGGGATCATGATCTAGATCACCAACCTACCAAGCGTACGAATCTCAATTGTGCGATAAGGAGTTGATGTCGATCATGTGAGAAATAACCAAGTCAGAAGGAAATAATGAGTCCCTTTTCTTAATTCAAGGCACTGAATAGATATGGTAGCTAGAACTAAGGTACACTACCCTCTAGACTACTCTTCTGGAATAAATGTGTTGAGGTTGACATAAGAGAGCCTGCTAGAGTTAAGGCAATGAGGAATCCTCAACAAAGGCACGAGGGAACATAACAGAGTGACTAATGGACTGACACCAGGGATGATGAAGGAAGGAATGATGATGGATGGCAGACTGAAGACTTCCCTTATCAAAGCATAATAAAAATGATTGACCTGGTAGCAAGAGACTCAAATCTAGAGGGGAGGGTTAATGAATCAAACGGGGGTTCGAAAAAGATGGAGTAGAAGAACTGGAGGCCAAATATGAGTAAAATGGAAGAAATTTTACATGATGGCGAATGGAACATGGTTAAAGGACACAATGTGGACTTGGAATATACTCTACAAGTACAAGGGTGACACATATCAAATGCTCTAAACAAGGGTGACTCGATTATGCTGCCACATGGGGGAGGCCCTGTGGGGACCATAAAAACATGAGTAAATGATGGTTGCTCATGATAAAAATTGACATGATAGTCAACTAGTGCAAAGGTAAAGTGGTACCAGAGAATGAGTGGCTCAAATGAAGATATTTGGTTTTAAAGGGCAACAAAGTGAAACTTCATGGAAAAAATGTCTTCGAAGTGAAGTCTTAAATTACAAAAAACAAAGAGTGACCCATTATAGAACTCAATGTGAAGTCTTAAATTACAAAAAAAAAAGAGTGACCCATTATAGAACTCAATGAGAGCTTTCCAATGGTGTTGATGGTTTGTCAAATGAAGCTATGGTTTGGTCACAATTGGTGATGAAAAAAATTAGGGTTTTTCCTATAAAAGAGTTTTATACCTCCAAATCCAATTCATTTGCGTAGTGAGTTGTGGAGAATTTGGAGAGGAGGATAAAGCCCTAAATCTTGTGTAGATCATAGTGAAAAAACTAACTATCGGAATCAAGATCTGCAACTTTTAGGTAGGTGGCCTTACTTGTCTAAAGATGGCCTTAATTCATCTTGGAAGAATGGTTCCTTGTAAAGAATCAAGGTAAGAAAGGAATACAAGAATGAACTACTAGAGAAGGTCTAAGATCATCCCTTCCCACCAAGCCAATCATGAGGACTAGATGGTAAATTTAGTATGACATGGAGTAGAAGTTTCGAAGATATGGTATCAAACATCTATGATATGTGATGTGTATATGGCTTAAAAGAGAGGTCAGTAGGAAAAACTATACAGGGAATGAAAGGATAATCTATCATACCTAGATCAGTGGTGTCTAGGCCGAGGCTTATGTTATTCAAGTGAGATGGTGGCTAGGTCCAGTAATAATGCCCCCAAACATGGGATACTACCCCCAAGGATACGTAATGGAGGGCACTAATCTAGTATGCAAAGTTGGGAATGATGCACCCTAGCAGGAGGAGTTTGTGGAGTGCCATTGTGTTCCAAGTGTTTGAATAAGGGATTCAAGCATCCTCGACCAACTGGCATGAGATCCTCCAAAATATTATGAGGAGATGGAGGGGCATGTTTTCCCCATTTTGTATTGATATATGGAGTATGTTATGTGCATACAAGATGTAGTTAGAGTAGTGGATTCAAGACACATTTTGATGATGCAATTCTCCATTTTTTTATGGTTGTCTTATTATGGGAATAATGGATATATATAGTTAGAGAAAGGAAATGTTTGATTACCAATCTTGTTTGGTACTGCATATATGAATCAAATGGACTGAATTTCTGGGTTTGAATACGTGGTATCACTATACGAAAGACTATCTTCGATATAATGAAATGATGCTCACCTAGAAAACATGGGGGTTGAACAACAAAAATGTCTAAGGGACTAGGTTGTTGATGTAATGTGGAGGGATGATTAAGTGGATCATCCCCATGGTGACCTGAAGTGATAAGGGACTCTAGAAGTTCCTTAAAATAGGGAAGATTAATGGTACAAGAGTCGACACTACCAGATGCACTATGAGGGTTTGGGAGAATTGCTTCCCTTGGACTCTAAAAAATGGATGTTGCCTTACCCAAACATTGGGTGGAAATGCAATGGTCACAAGGTGGATGTGGTTTGAATTCATTGGTTCAAAGTAAGGGGTGGTTAAACCAGTCGACATCACTATGGACCAAGTCTTTTCACTCCACAACATATTGGTCATGGGTCTACTATGGAAGGAAGTATAGACGATGGTGCATATAATCCCAAGGATAATCAAGGGTGGTTGTAGCTTCCATAATGTCTTCATCAGAGTGGAAGATGGGCAGATTGGAGGAAGAAATACCATATGATGAGGAAGAGCTATCTAAAGCCTCTTCATGAGAGACAAGATTCACATATGCATCATCATGACAGAGAGACATATGACTAGTAGAGGGGACATATACCAATGTTGAGACTAATGTGTCCACTAAAGGGGGTTCAATAGAATCACAAGAGTAGATATCTAGGGAGTTCTCAAGTAGAGATCTCATGAATGATGATAGGTAGAGGATGAGATCAGAACTGTCTGTCATCTCGACATTAGGGGGAGGGATCACGATGGGTGGTTGGGAGACCTCCTGTTTTGGAGTAGGGGTGGGATAAGACTCCGTAGGTAAACGAGAAGGGGAATCAATATGTACAACCTCTATTTCACAAAGTACTTGATGTGTATCGTGAAAAAATTCAAGACGACGACAATGATGGGAATAATGGTCGTAGTTATCACATAAATCAGAAGGGTGGTTTGTGCGTAACGAACATATTCTCTTAGCCAATTCAGGAAAGGTTAGTTGGACCTTAGGGATGTTAGGATTGAGAAAGGTATTAGTGACAACCTCTTTAATGTGTGGAAGTTTGGATAGTTATTGGCGGCATGACCGAAAGCATCACACAAAGCACAAGGAGGGAGAGGCTTTGATGGCTTAGAGGCAGCTGGATTTTCTAGGGGAGCCTTGTCTTAAGAACCCTTCTTTAGGGTTTTCCCCCCTCACCAAATGCTTTCATAGTAGGAGTAGGGTCCTACTGAGGTTGTTGTGGAACTGAAGAAAAAGCAGGGGTAGCAATGACCAATTGGACTAGGCTCAAAGCGGTGTAAGGTTTCAAATGATATGCTGGAGTGTTTGCAGGGGGATCAATGTAACAGACTGGGATCCCTAGGGTGATATTAGGTAGACTCAAATTAGCCATGACAGGTGTAAAATAAAATTTGGGAGGTGGAAACAAGAATTATATCTGACGAAAAGGGTAATGACCTGGAGGAACAACTCCCACATGGTTAAGGGATGGGGGAGTGGAACCGGGTGAAAATGGATTAGGAGAGACACCAACAAAAGGAGGTGGTCCTTGAGGATTTGTACCATTAGGCGTGGTTGAGTCAGGTAAAATTAAATCCACATGGTGTATTTCAATCCACTTAGTTAGAAATCACTAGGGGATCATCATTTCGTGACAACACTTATGTTCATGTTGCTAATGGTTGTCAAAATTATCCTAAGAGATGATGGCCACCAAGTGTTTGAAAAAATGCCTCAATGGTTGTATATTTTATGCTTGCAAATTATTTGTCATAATGATTCAATGGCTTTAGCTATTTACATTTATGAATTGTCTGTAAAAAAATGCCTAAGTGAAGTTAGGATTTGTAACCAAGATGTCTCTAGAATGTCTCAATGAATATGCATGGTAATCCCATTGACTTAAAATTCTTGCTGATAAAGTCAAATTTGGGTAAGTGAATTGTTGTAGTGTCATCTTACATATGAATTATAAATATTGGATACCACTCCTATAGAAGTTGAATTCTCTTTTTAAGTAAATAAGTCATAAGCATGTTATTTAAAATAAAATCAAATTATTCACAATAGAAGTAACAATTAGCTTGTTGGAAATTGTGGCTCATCAAGTTTGATATTTATTCATCCCACTAAAGACTCTTTATTTTAAATGTGATTTTTCAGCTTGAGGATCAAATTATGATTGTCTTTTGGTAGTTTGGCTTTTCGGTTTGAGGCATTGACTTTAGACTTTGTCTTAGGATTTGGAAACAAAAAAAAAAAAAAACAAATGTCACATTTTGAGTTTAGTGTTCAACATTTCTATATAATATTGATGGTTGGTAAGGTGGGACCTTACATATGGTATCAGAGCAAGCTACAACATTAGGGCCTAATGGGCTAACATGCTTTCTTGTAGGTTGACGATGTATGAATGTTGATTTTGCATGCATGTTGAATTATTGTGCATGTTGACTTGGAAGCCTATTGGTTGCATAAGGGATATTATTATTATTATGTCAATTTTAAACTCATGAAAGAAAAACAATGATTTCTTATATTCCTCTATATTTTTCTTAAGACAAATTATTGGAAATATGTTAAAGGACTTAAAGACATGCTAGGAAATGATTTGCTTGAGAAGTTCGGCTTAAACCTAAGCATGTGAATGGTTTAATTGTCAATGGGTGAGTGAGATACATGGAGTGCATGCATGGTTGCAGATGTGTTTAATGCATCATTATCAATGTGATATGGGCATATTAGCCATATTTACTAGATGAAATTGTATGTACCAAGAAAAATATTGACCTAATCTAAACTATAGTAAGATAACCTTGGTGTGTATGTTTTGGGAATGTGTAACAAGTGTAAGGATGAGATTCAATTAACATGATGATTGACCTCATCATGTTAATTTTTACTCTTTTCTTATCTACACTAAAGGAAACTTAACAAAAGCTACCTTGAATGATGTCACTTTTAACTATGACTATAGATTCATGAGTAATGTCTCATTAGTTTGATGTGTTAAAATATGATTTGGGAATACATTATTAATGATTAAGAATGGAATTCTTATGATTTCCTTGACATTATTTTGTGTAGTTTTGGTTGACATTATGCATCAAATAATTTGAAATTACTCAAATGCTATGTTGTGGTATGAACTTCCTAATAAACAAGAGGCTTAAATGACTTGTGCATGAATGGTTGTGGAATTCATTTTAAGGAACACTTGAAGGTTATGTTTTCCTCAAGTTATGTATAGGTGTGGAATCCATACTAGCATATATCTATGAGCTAATATACGGATGTGGAATCCATACTAAAATTTATCTATGAGCTAAGTAATGAGGTAAGATATGGGTGTAGAGTCCATACTAACATATATCTATGAGCTAAGTACTTCTTCTTGTTAGAATGAACAAATTATTTTAATGGAATCTCATACACGTTATTAAGGAGGATTGATTATGTGTAATTAAAGTTAAATGGATAGAGATTCATAACATAAATTTTCTACAAATGAACATACTAAGATTGATATAGTGAACACCATTAGGTGGTTTAGAATGTTTCGAATAACTAATCCTGATATATGGATTCAAGTGTGAACTACGTATCTATCCTCTGGTATTGTAATTATTTTGTATGTGTTGGATCTACATAGAATTAAATTGATTTTAAAAATTTTTAAAAGTAGAAAAATATTATTTTGATAAGTTGATGAAATATATTTTCTATTGTTTTAAGACAAATTAGGTCTCAGAAATTCCATAATAGTCTCCTTAATGATTTTATCAATTTCATATTGGTTTAATTCTATTTAACTAAATTAATTAGAGGAATTATGACGATTGAAATCATGGACTTCTCTAAACTATTGTTAGTTAGGTGATTGAGTTAAAAGATATTGTTTATCAACTTGATGAACCGCTTCCTTGAAATTTGATTAACTTATAAATTGTTAAGAAAATAATATGTTTTGAGATAAACATTTTAGGTGGTGAGAACTTTGTATCCGATTAATGAAAAACTTATTTTAGTTCTTGTTTTACAATAATATTTTCTTGTGATATATTCTTTTTGAGGGAGAAATTGAAGGAGGGTGAGATCACATTCTGATGAATTGGAATTCTTGCATGATTTAGAAGCCTACAATAATTTTATTGTATGTGGAATGGAATATATTGTTAGATTTAGGAATTTTGTGCTTGGATGTATAGTCATATGAGTAGTTGTTATTCCTACAAAAGGTTGTAATCTTTTGAGAATGTGGTAATTTTCTCTTAAAAAAACATAGCTTTAGGCTAGAAACTCCCTTGTGATAGTCTAAATCTTATCTAAATTCAACAAGATTCTTCATATTCTGAGAAATGTATGGTTTTCATAGTTTTTTTTTTCCATATAAGACCTGAAAACAAATGAATTGATTAATTGCTAAATAGAATTCATGAGTGGTTTATAGTTCGAAAAGAAATTGACTTACAGCTAGCAAGGTAGATTCAATAATATAGATATTGTATTTGCATAATTATGAGATTTCTTCTTGATTACAAGCCGCTTTGGAAAATACATCATTAATTTTCTTTTGGAATGAATATCTTCTTACAGAGTCATTCATAATTGATTCTCAAGTAAAAGAAGTGAATAATAATGAAGATTATACTCAAGGAATGGCCTATAATACAAAAGTGGGTTAATGAGGACTATATGGAACCTTAGCTTGTTAGTTAAAAAACAAATGGTGTCTTGAACCTCAGATTACAATTTTTCCTAAAGAGTAATAATTTAGTAAAAACTATAGGTAGATCCTAAAGATTTTGAATTCAAGAATGTCTTATGGAATGAGAAGGGGAAACATGGATTGAGAAGACATAAATTAAGTGAGATGTAAGAGTGGGTTTTATGTGTAGTTTCACTAGCAATTGCATGTGGATGATGTTATGCTTCTTGTATACAAATTTGATTGAGATATTGGATGGACCATCATTGTTGTTTATACAACTAATGTTTATAGCTTGGCAAGCACAACATACTATATAACCAAGTAGATGACACATGTAGGGTTCATGTAGACTATGAGAGACATAAACATGTAGAATATCAAGTTATTATAAATAACCTAAGTAAATGTCATATAAATGACATAAAATAATATTTGCATATGGTGTTATAAATGGTATGGTTGGTTTTTATATAGAAATATTTGTAATTTTATATCAAAACATGTCTAATATGGCATGGATATATTTTCTACTTGATGAAAAATGGTATGTTTTGGTTTTCATTGAGTTTCTTCCAATTTAGAAAACGTTAAACTATGAATTCGCATGAATAAAAAGATATCAAATACATAAGTTAACACCTTATTGATCAGAGAATTGGAAAGAACTAAGTATCTTTTGACTATAGGGAAAACTCGGGCCAATTTTAGCCCAAGAGGGGAATTATGTAGTGTCCCTTCTTAGTGAGATAACCTTAATGACACTTGGAAATAATTATTTTGATGCAATGATATAACGATTATGCATGTTAGACTTATGTATATGTTTGTATGCTATAGACCTGGTTTAGGTCACATGGTTGCTATGTGCTTGTGATAAAGATTTAATTTACAAAGATTGATTTTGGTTAAGTGCATATTATTGATGTTTTCACTTTCGGTATCCTAGCTTTGACATAGGTGTATGAAATGGATGGTGATCTAGGATTGAGACACATAGATCCATAGATGATCATGATTATGTGGAACATATGGTTAATTATGATTTATGGGTTATACATGATTTGTACGATTATATATGAATAATATTTTACTAAGCATGATGTGGAAAGGGACTTGGTCATTGCCAACAAGGATGTTCAAGTTATAAAAGGCTAAAAAATTAATTTCTCCAAAACCAAAATTACTATGGAATTCATGCACAATCCTTGGTAAAATCTGAATAAGTTAATTATGAAATTCACTTCAGTCCTTTGATCTATGAGATTGTGATGTATGTAGAACAAGACCTTACTGAAAAACCATCAGATGGGTATGAGCTCACAACAAATACCTTAAGGTGAAGCACAAAGTTTCAAACCAGAGTAGATGAGAAGCCATGTAAATTAGGGCACGGAGTCCTAAATCCACGAAGGATAAAGACATGGAGTCTCGGATCTATAATAAAAGGATTAAGGCATAGAATCTTAAATCCATCAAAGATAAATATGAGGATTCTTGGATCTATAGTAAAAAGTTTAGGGTGTAGAGTCCTGAATATTTAAAAGGATCAAGGTGTGGAATCTTGGATATTTAGAGTAGATTAGGGTGTGAAGACCTCAATCTACTAAGACACAGAGATGCATGCAATAGGGGTGTAGAATCCCTATTCTCCAGAAGAAAAATACCACTCATGGGTAGCTCAGGGATGAATTTCCTTAATAAAATATCATTTTCAACAATTCTAGTGTGACTTTCCAAAAATAGTAAATACCAATCAATGGGTGATCAAGTATAGTTGAAAGGAAATCACTTAACTTATCATTAATGAAATCTAATAGTTCAATCTCCACTTAATCCTCACTATTATTATTATTATTATTATTATTATTATCTTTTATGAGACTCTGATATTATTATTAAAAGGGAATTATAAGTCACCTTCATCTCCTCAATAACTTGACACTTTTGTCCTTGATGACTCTCATGGCACTCTGTAACTCTCTCTCTTTTAATAATACATTACACTCTATTTTGTGCACTCATTAGAGAATGGAATATTCCTCTACAGTCATTAAAGATGCCATAAAATATTCTTCTTACACTCTCTTTAATGCATATGTTACACTCTCCTTAACTAGGACATGCATACCTTTCCTTAATGGCATGAGTTACACTCCTCTAAATGGAATGCAAGGTATGAATATTAATCCTCATCTATGAAAAAAAGTGGTTTCTCCTCCTATATATATGTCTCATTTCATCTCACTTGAGGGAGAAGGAGGTGCATCATATAGCAAGAGTTGGAGAGATTTAAAAAAACAAAAAAAACAAAAGTAAATTGTAAGAGGGAGATACTTGGAGGGTAGCCAAATGTTAGTCTAAATTTCTAAGTAGCTCCACCCAATGGAGTTGACCGTGAAAGATATTGAGAGGGAATGAAAATTTTCTTCCTCAGCTTGCCTTGTATATCTCTCTACTGCTATATTTTGGTACTTCTCGTGAGTTCTTACAGCTTGGCGGTTCTAGGGGGAAACATTCTCCCTGTATATGGTTGGGTGGAAAAATGGGTGGTTCAAATGAGTTGGTTAAGGAATTATATATGGATCATATTCTCAATGATTGGAGTTGCACATATAATCAATTATAAATTTAATTATTTTGAAATTTTAGTTTAACATCTACATGAAAGAAAAAAGAAAAAAAATTAAATTGTTGCAAGCATCTAATTTGGTTTAAGCTTATGTTATTTAGAGTATTATTGGATAGTTAAAACTCAAGACTAAGAGCAGTCTATATGTATGGATGTTTAGATATCAAGATTGGAATTATTATTGGTGTAGTTTATGGTACTAACCTCGATATGGTAGCATTTGAGAAAGTAAAGCCAAATATTGTTGAAGGTAATTGTAATAAAGAAGTTCCAAAGGATTTGGGTGAGAGTTTCATGGGTTATGGTTTTGTTTCATTTTAATTGAAATAGGTAATTAGAGACATGTTTTAGAAAGGGTTTCAGGGTATGTTGCAAAGTGTTTGTAAAAAATTGTGAATGGGAATTGCTATTATTTTTACTATATATGCAAATTATTCTGCATGAATAAGTGCTAACTTGCAGCCTACAAGAGAATTAAGGAAATATAAATATATCCAAAGTATACCTGGAGGAATCAATGGATTAGCCCTTAAAATAAAAATGCAGAAATAATGGCAGCCAAGAGTTTCAAATAAAATAATTGAGGTAATTTCAATCATTCTATGCATGCAATCTTTACAAATGTATATAAACATTAAGCATGAATAATTCACTAAAAGAATCATCACTGGTTCACTCCTATTTTGGAGTATCTCTTTATATGTATTACAATAGCTCAGGATGCTTTCCATGTGTTTGTAGGAATGATTGAGTGAAAATAATGCTTGATGATTATCAAGACCCTTGAATTCACTTATAGTAGAATAAATGGTTTGGAAAATAATTTATAAATTACACAAGTAATTATAGATTAATTCTTTGTTTTGATTTGATATGCATAGTTGTACATTCAAGCTTACATGCCATCGGTTTGTCAAAATCTATAAATGACATTCCACGAGTCAGAAGATTCTCTAGTTTAACAAAATTGCATCTTTCCTAATGGTTCAGCCCAACATAAGGGGTTATCTATGACTAAAGAACTTGTAAACCCCCATTTGATTCCAAATAAATACTTTTCTGAACCCAGATTGTAAATCTGGGAGATTTTGGAGATTACTGTTGCGAATTGTGTGTGTTTCTTCTCGAGTTTTTAGTGAAGGATTAAGATGATTTAATTCATGTTTTAATATGCCAATATTTGAAGTTTTAATTCATGAATTTTATGAGTCAAATAGGTCGATTAAGAATATTATATTCATGTGTCTAATGGTTGTCAAAATTGTCTTAAGATATTATGGCCACCAAGTGTTTGACAAAATGCCTCAGTGGTTGTATATCGTATGCTTGCAAACTGTTTGTCATAATTTTTCAATGGTTGTAGCTATTAAAATTTATGAATTATCTGTAAAAAAAAATGCCCAAGTGAAATTAGGATTTGTAACCAAGATGTTTCTGGTAATCCCATCAAGTTAAAATTCATGCTGAAAAAGTCAAATTTTTGCAAGTGAATTGTTGTAGTGTCATCTTACATATGAAATTATAAATATTGGATACCACTCCTATAGAACTTGAATTCTCCTTTAGTGTAAATTATGGCTCGTAAAGTTCGATACTTGTTCATCCACTAAAGACTCTTTATTTTAAATATTATTTTTGAGCTTGAGGATCAAGTAAAGGCTTTTGTTTGGTAGCTTGGATTTTGGGTTTGAGTGAGGCATTGGCTTTAGACTTGTCTTGGGATTTGCAAACAAAACAAAAAACAAATATCACATTTTGAGTTTAGCATTCAATATTTCTCTATAATACTGATGGTTGGTAAGGTGGGACCTTAAAAAACCTGTGATATCAATTATGATGACTATGTGTGGGAATCCATATATGAAAAAGAATCTATTATGAAGGTTGAGTTTTCTCCTTCGACACCTCTCGCTTATTATCCTGGCATATTCCACGATTCTATCATTCCTGTTGAATTTTCCAAAGAATCAATTCCTGGTGATGTCATTTCTAATCACACTCAGAACTCATGGAATGTCAGTTTTACATTCGAATCCAGAGAGGAAAAGTATTCTCTTCTTGATCTCTCCAATCCATCATTCGATCATTGTGAAGAAATAGAGGGTGGAATTTCTTGTTTTCAATCTTCAATATTTAGAACATGAAGATGCCTCTACTTTTTATCTTGAACTTTCTGATCATGGCTTTCATTATGTTTTCATTGATTCATCTGATCACAACTTTGATATTACCACTGTTGACCTTTCTAAGCCATTGATTTTTATGATCTACTTTCTGATGTTTGCGAACTTCTGCAACATGTCGAGGTACTTTAGCACGAGATGATGGTTATTTTAGGTTCTCGCAGTCTTGAGACTAGTTCCAGTCCTGATCAAAATAACACTATATGTTTCAAGGCTTCTCATCATTCCTACACAAAAATTTAAAATCAATTCATTTCTAATTTTTTCCATCCTCCATTTGTTTTGCACAATCTCTTCATGCAATAATTGGAGTAATTATAGCTAACTAGATCTACTACGAAATGTAAGTTTTCTTCTTTCTTTATATTCACTCAATTTAGAAGTTTGAAATTTTTTTGTTGCATGAAATATTGTCGTAGTGTGTTTGAACATGATGATGCTTCTAAAAAGTGTTTTACATGCACTTTTCTTTTGTACTTCTCTGTGTTTATTTTCAAACTTTGAATGTTATTGTATGAATCAGTCCATCTTTCTAGTTTGTTTTTATTTTTCAATATATTTGTTGATGTACATTCCCTCTCCTATATAGTCTAGCCGATGCCTTGGTAATTACAATGGAAGTTTAATTTTACATGAGCCTGGCCTATTCTTGGTTCGTGTAGGAGTAGGGATAGTTTTTGATTTATTTGTTTTGATTTACTTTCTACCCTACTCTTTTCTTTTCTTTCCCAATTGTAGGATAGCTTCCACATGAGATCGTGTTGAGTTTCTGAAGAAATCATGGTGAAGTTTAGCAAGAAATATTTCTATTGTCAATGTTTGGTTATTTGTTTATTCCCTCTCTTTGCGTGACTCTTACATTTTTCTGTCTATGATACCCTAATGCAAAATATGCTCTTTTCAAAGAAAACTAGATTGGACTCATGAGGCTTATCTATAACTAGTACCACCTACTCTAATCGGTCTTTTATTTTCGGTTACATGTCAACTAAGTTGAGTAGAGTAAGAAGGGGAGGAAACTTTAACAACTATGTTAGAGGTGTATAAATATCCTTCTTTGAAGGGACAACCTCTTATGATATCAATAAGTTCTTATGCACAATTCTATTAACTAAATGAAATAAAAAAATGAAAAAAATATATATATAATAAAAGGCGAAATAATAGAAATGCTTCATATGGAGAACTGAAGCAAGCAACTCCATCGGGGTACTTTCCAATCTCTCTGGTAGTGGAGAAATTTTTGTGTCCTTGAAGTGTCTCTATCGAGGTACTTTCCAGGCTTGCTGGCAGCGGAGCAACACCAAAGATAAAAGCTAAGAGTTTGACAAACTAACATATGAAAACTTGGTTTGGTGTGGCTTAGTTAAGTGTGCCACCGATAAAGAGAATGGTAGGGACTGTATTTTTAACATAATTTAAGCAAATATGTTATGTTAATCAATGAACTGAATAATGCTTCCTAAAGAGTTAGACCTATTTTTCATGAGACAAGACCCATAGAGAGAGCTATAGTTCTACCAGTTTATTGCCAAGTATTGTATATTTTACAACCACCCTCCAAAATTTTTCCCATGCTTTGATTTTGTAGCCTTCCTTCCATCCACAGGAGCTTGTCTTTTAATTTTGTCAAGTACCCATGTTTTGATCAATACTTATCTTTTCATCCTTCAATTTTGATGTAATGATCCCGGTTTGATATATTTCAAACATAAGCTAACTTCTAACTTGAAATTACATTAGTGTTGGGATTGTCTCTTGAAACTACATAATCTTGGAAGGCAAACCAACCTTGCTTCCAAAAATTGTGCAATTCTGGATGGAAACCCAACCTTGATGGTGGAAACAGTGCAAATCATCCCTTGAGCTAAGAAATTGTGCAATGCACTGAGTCAAGAAGTTGCCCAGTCCTCGTGAATTGCACAACCCTTATTGGTAGTTTATGCAAGTTTCTCGAAAAATAAAATAAAAATAAAAAGACATCCCTAGAAAATAGGGATTCATTAATTAGTTTCCCAATGGTGGAATACTTACTATTTTTGGAACTTTCCACGAAGTGTCACTTTTTCCTTGATTTTAGTCATGTGTGTCATAAACCCTAGTCGGTTTAGATCTATATAATGGAGGCCCCTAGATCTCATTTTTAGATTCAATCTTGGATCCCTAGAATTCCCAAGGATATCAAGGAGCTTTTGGTGGAGTTTGTGACGCTTTTACGGGTGAATTTTTATTTCATCATCTTTTGTCACTTTTTCTTTCGTTTTTTCTCATTTGGATTCTATTAGTGTTTTTTGTTGTCATTTCCTTTCATGATTTCTAGCATTTTAATGAATATTAGCTTGTACAAGTTTTGGTTTGATCCATAGTTCACCTTTTAGAAGTGTCACATTATTTTTCTTGTTTTTTCCCATTAATGGTCGTCATTTCGATGACTCTCCATGCATTTTTTTTTTCCTTTTGCACGTTGATATTCCACACTTTTTTTGCACTGATCTTTCCATACTTAGTCAGACCTATACTTCAAATTACACATCACTTAGATCTTATTGTTTCCCACAATCTTACGAGGCATATCTACTCATTCCTTGGTTATTTTTTTCCCTGTCTAGCTGGGTATTACACAAGTCCAATGAACAGGTTATTTGCTTGGGCTCTAAGACTACCTAACACATAATACCTAGTTGGCCCAATTGTGCATTGCATAGTTCCAGGGCTCAAGCACATCCCTTGGCCACTGTGATTGCGTAATGCACAATATCCAACCTAATATGCCTAGACTAAATTGTGCATTGCACAATCTCCAGCCTGAGGATGTACCACTGGCTATTGAGACTACGTAATGAAAAATTCAAGCAACTAGTCTCCCTCCTTTGCCTAAAAAATTGTGCAATTTTCCTAGTGAGACCACTCGCTGGTGTTGTGATCTTTCTTTATAAGTTGATCTTCTGAAGCTAACTTTTCTTTAACATGAGTGCATTTTCCTCCTACATGTATTGCAGTTGTTGAGCACTTATCTTCATCATCCATTGATATTCTCGAACCAAAGAGATCTACTTCAAAGGATACCACAAGAAGCAACATGGGGGGCGGGGGCGGGGGGCAAGTTGAGAGTATGCTAATGAACTTTCCAGTTTACACAGATACTCTAATGTTTATGGAAAATGAATCAGATATCACATGATAGAAAGTGAATGAAACACTCTCAACAAGAAGCTTCAAGATGGTCTGGAAGATTGGCATGTGTATGTCAATGTCTAGAAGTCAGGGCTATATAAGGTTGCATTCAGGTATATCGCATTCCCATGTGCAGACATTTGCAGTTGGATATTTTCTCATATAGATCCAAAGACTATGATTGTGAACAAGACTATGGCTCTAAAAAATGGCAGCAGTCAGAGGCTTGCTACTTTTGTGGTAGATGATTATCATTTCATATACTATTTGGCTGAGCCAAATTCGCTCATGGATTCTTACTTTTATGCGAGAACCAAATACTTGAGAATTAAGGATATTGTCAAAGGCTAGGTGAAAGGGCCAATAAATTTCCATGAGAAATCAAACAACACCTATAGACAAAATCACTCAGTAGGCCCTATCATCTCTTGATATTTTTATGTTGAAAATCATACAGCTAATATAGAACCAAGACCTTTCCTTCAGGGTGGGAATTCTTATAGAACCAGGTTGTGAACAAAGGTAAGCCATTCAACTTGTCAAACTTTTCGTCTCAAAAAATGTGGATTCATGTAGCTAATCCCCTCAGACCCCCCAAGGGAGGGCAAGAAATATTTTACATGTCTTCCTATCTACTAAATGCAATCTATGCACATAATGCATTCCCTGACATGAAGTGGGCTTGGACACCATGAAACCCTACCTTGCACATTTATTGCAAGATGATTTTGGAGTGTAGCCACAAAGGAGTAATTGAAAATCTAACTAATCACTCCCTCATTCCATTGTACAATATGATCTTTGAGGAAGATCCACCCTACATGTCATGTGGGGAAATGGAAGCAATGCCAGAGATAGTAGATTGATTTGCCTCACCTAATGGAATTTTCCTCACAATATTTGGCGGATAGAAGTCTCTGCATCACTTACTGAGGTATTTCATTGATAAGTTAGTCATGCAAGAAGTTGTGTATCATCTCTCCATAGGGTTGTCAATAACTTTTCATAGGAAGGAGAAATCTCATTGGCCAACTCTTCCTATGCAAATTGGATTATACAAGATCAAGAATCTGAAATCTGCAGATATGAAATGAAAGGCAATAGAAAAATTTGGATTTGGTACTATGGGGTTTAATCGATATGATCCTTAGAATGTTTGTAAAGACCATTGTGCAAGGATTCATTTCTAGTGGCTAAAGATGACCTTTCAGTGGCCGGAGGAGGAACCATGGAAAATTTCTTACAATGCCTCCACATCCTGCGAGTCAGTCAGTTTTGTAAGAACTTCATAGGTTACTCCACATAAATGAATCACTCAAGAATAAGTACCAATGGAGGTGTGCAACCCAATGCATGATGGAAAGAGGAAAGTTGTGCACAATCCTAGGGAGAGCGAAGCCGCAAGATGAAAGAAGATCGAGTCATACTTAAAACAACCATAGCAGAAGAGAAGAAGTTGAAACAAAGGGTGTAGGATGAAGAACATAAGAAGAGGGAAGAATGATAGAATAAGAGAGTGGAGGAAGAAATGCAAAACCAAAAAGAATAAAAAAGGCGAAAAATAATATCAGAAGAAACATCACGAAGACAAGCTAAAAAACAAGGCCATAATTGATAGATAGAGAAGGAGGGAAAACAGATGCAGGATAAAGAGCTCGGTCAAGATATTGAGGAATTAATTGAAATCCAAGACATGGAGGAGGAACCAAAGCTGTAGACCAATATATGATGCCAAGTACACAGATTCAGTCTCCCCATCCTCCAGTAGAGCAAGCTCCAAGTGAGGAAGAGGAAATTTCTCCTCTCAATGATGGTCTAATTATGGACACATACAATCTAAATTATGATGATATTTGAAAAAAATTTGTACAAACACAAAAGAAGCATTTTCCAGATGATCGAACATCTCATGCATTCATCAAATAAAGAGTGATCATGACAAACACTAGAAGAAATCGAGGTTCCATTTTCGTAGCCAACTTGGCCTTTATAGCAGCAACAAAGTTAGACAGATAGTATTTTATGGACAAGAAAAAGCAATTGGCAAAGAACTTGTAGCCTGTTAGGTAAGAGGTTGAACAACTTTGAGTAGAGTTATAGAATGCATCTCCCAAACAGGTCTATTTGGAATAATTGAATGAAGTGATACTTGACAAACTATGAAAATTGGGAGAGACCATGTGGATTATTTATGAGGATCTTGTAATTGTGAATAATTCAGTTATCCACTTGTATGGGTTTCAGTAGAAGTGTAAATATTATTTCAAAACTCTCAAGTTTGTGCAATCAACTATTATTTTCGTGCATGAATGGTCAATACAATATAAAGGGGCACCACTTGAATTTGGAAAGAAGACAATGTAAGAGGTAGATTTGGAGAAAGAAAAGGTTTAGATTCTCATCTAGAACAATAAACAACTCACCTTGTGCATTGCCAATGCTTAAGTCTCATATGCACGATTGTATAACAACCTGGACTTCTTGGTGAAATCACACGGGATCCCATCATTCATCTCACTCATGGAGACCAAACAGAGGATTCAAGTCAAGAAGAATATTGAGGAATACTTGGAACATTTTAGAAAGATAGCCATCAAGAAAGATCTTGAAGTAAATAGATAGAATATGCAGAAGTACATTAATGGCCATATCCAAATAAACACAATGTTGATCCCACTCATGAAGGAAACCCAAAACAGTTCCAAATTAGTTTACCCGGATGCCATGGAGCTAGATTCTCCTCCCAGCTTGATACCATAGCAGATTTTGGGGATGTCATTGCACAATACAAATCTTGGCACCGTTATGTAACTGAGAAACATCAGGTGGAATTTTTTGAGGAGTTTCCCCAAACTCAAGCTTAACTATTTTGTCTTATTAGGATGTCTAGTTGGCTCTACCAAATTTTGGCTTATATGTATATGAGTGTATTATAATATTCTTTTGTAATTAAATTGGAATTCCAACTGTCAATTGTGGAACGTGAAGATTCATTATGTAATGAATGTAAAGAGTTATTTTGTTAAGAAGTTGAAGAGTCATGAGGGAGGTCCAAGAGTCGCAATGCAAAGTGAATAATCAGCCCTTTTGCTATAAATAGACCCTTATAACTCATGTAAAGGGATTTTTGGAGCTAAGATTTTGGCTAGGCTTAGGCTTAGAATCAGGAGCTTGGGAGTTTGTGATAGCCTTGGCTTCTTCATAGACTAGAGTGAGTATCTTTCTTTGGAGGAGTAGGTTATGACTTCATGTTCCACTATAAAATCTTAGAGCCAACAAATTTTCATGCATATGTTGTGAATATAGTAGGAATATTCTTGTTATGTTTGCAATTTATGTGATTTACTTAAGCTTATCCTTATGAACTATTTTATTTTCATTGGTATTAATTTCTCTAAAAGAGCGTTGTTGTATAATTCCATCACTATTAACTTTTTAACTATTTCACATATTAGCTTGTGATGTCTTTCGGCTCGTGTGTTCCTTCCAAGATACATACTATTACAAGATTCTAGAGAACTCACTCGTTTTCCCTTCATGTGTTAGAACCTTCATGCATTACACTTGAATTTCCATCGAGTCACACACTTGTTTCCACCAAAGTCACCATAAACAACTCTATGTGTTATTGCAACCAAGGCACATCATTAAAACCCACTGCATTGGAAAACGGGTCATATTCTAGATGGGACTCCTACACCAAACTATGTGATATTTAATTAGGACTTCATAGCAAGGAGATCCCATGAATTTTACTGGGTCCAACACTGTCAATAGTAAAGTATGACATCAATGATTAACATGGCCTTCGAGGGTGAGGAAGAATGTCAAAAATGCAAAATATTCATCATCAATTTCATAATATTCACAAATTTTAAGAAAATCAGAAATGTGCTTGGTTATGGATGTTCCATCCTCACCATGAAACTTAAATTGCGACAAGTGATAAAGAGGCTCATTGGGGATTGAAATTTTAAGTAGGAATAGGTTAGAAAATCACCATGGGAGTATGACTTTAGGATGAGCCATTTAAGATAAGAGATTCAAAACAAACTCAATTGGCACAACTTGTCGTCTGGCCCTCCTTCTAGCACCATTTGTTGACAAGCGTTGGAAATCAGTCAACAAAGAGGGTCTCTCAAATGGGAATACCCAATTAGACCTCACACCATTTGGAATAGGAGCCCCATTTGAAGTATTGGCCCAGTTGCCATATATTCTCATAGATTTTTCTTTGCTTTAGCTGTTAGGAAGAGATAGAAGTGTTTATGTTCCTTTGCGAAAATCAAAGAAGTGTTCCTGGTGAATGTTTGGTTACAGGTGTATCAATGTTCTTCTAATGCTAAGGGAGGAAAGGTGAGCCTATAATAGAGAAGTAAAAGTAGCACCCTAGTAGAGGCGCCCACAATTGAAAAGAGAATCACCTAACATCAAGAATAATAGTCCACATTGATGTGACGAATGTTACAACAATTACAACACATTTTCAATAAGATAAGCACTATAATAACCGAAATAGTTCAACTACTTTAGTACAGGTGAAAGTAAGCATGAATCACAAACACTCACATAATATTCTTACAGATATTCACAATCCATACATGAAATCATTCTGGCCATTAGGGTTCAAGTATTAAGTAAAAGTCCCAAGATACATTAATTCAATTAACATCACTAGCTCCAATAGTGGAGCATTGGACCACGACTTGCTCCCCAAAAGTAATAACTCTGTCTCTTTGGTGCCACTGGGAGAAGCCAAGGTGAAAATTACTTTGCATGAACAATAAGGGTGTATATATAACAAATGGGGTGATTCTTCACCTCCCTTATGACTCTTGGACTACCCTCATGACTATTTGACTTCTCATGAATTTTTTACTTCCTAGATGACTCTTCACATTACATAAATCACTCTTGGACTTCCACTTTACATAACATTTTCCAATATAGAATTACATAATCCATGAATGATGTGGAATGTGATGGATTGTGACATGACATGACATTGATAACATGGATTGCATGATGACATGGTAATGTCAAGTCATTTTTTGTTGCTTCTTTCTTTGTGACTTATTGGAAAGATGGTGCATGTTCTTCTTATTGCTCCTCCTTATGACTTGAAGATAAGGAGTCTTAAATGTGGTCTTGATCTTCCATATTCTATTATAATCTAGTGTTTCTTCATCTTCTTTCCTTATGATAATATTATCTCCTCAACTCCTTAGGTGTCTTCTAGAATGATCTCCTTCTCCATCTCCTTCATCATCATCTTGTCATGAAATAATAGAATACATGTGACTAGAATCCGCCCATGACAAGATGACATCACTATGACAAACCCCTAGTCTAAGATGCTTCATGGAATCATTTTTTAGGGCTTGAACTATTTATTGGTTGAGTGATTGACTCAAGGATTGTTTAGCTCAAGAGGCAAAGGTCTGGGACTGAGGCTTGAGACTACGTAATCCATAGTTCAAGATGGTCGAGGTGAAAGGATTGTGAAATTGTGGGACTCAAGGACTAGGGCTAGATGCTTGAGCCCTAATACTACACAATGTGTTGGTTTGGAGGCATGGACAGAGTGATTGTATAGTTGAGGGACTCAAGTGCTCAAGATGGAGGCTTGAGGCTTCAAACTGCACAGTGTGCATTTCTGAAGGCTTGGGATGAGTGAATGCGTAGTTAAGGGATTCAAGAGGCCAGTTTGAGGGCTTGAGAACTGTGTTTTCCCACTACACCATATTGGAAGAACATTGAGGCCATGTGATTGCACAATTTCATAGTTCAGGAGCTCAAGGATGAGGCTTGAGGAATGAGACTATGTAATGTGCAGTTCTGGCTTGGTTGGAGAGAAATATTGTGTAGTTCAAGAGCTCAGGGGCTAGGCTTGAGCATTGATATTACGTAGTGTGTAGTTTTGGGAGGCTTAAATTATGCATTGTGTAGAGCCAAGAGAGAAGGTTGTTTCTTGATGGCTGAGACTGCGTAATGCATAGTTTAGGCTAGATAAAGGAGGTTGGTGGTTTGGTCAGATATTTTTCCCAATTGGACTGTGTCAGATCAGTGAGAGAAAGATAGAAAAAATCATGACTCTAAACAGAACCACACACCTAGATCACTTGGCCACACAACATGGAACACTCAAAACACATGAACAAAATCATTTCCTTAATGCAACAACTTTGCGACGACGTACACCAAGTGTGACACAAAATATACACTTTGCAACGACCGTGATGACACTTGTGTTATAGTCCTTGAAAATTTCAAAGTGAGTATGATACATGTTTACATGGTAATACTATCTCATTTACACAAAGGTTACCCCTTGAAACCACTAAAACTAGCTTTCGTGCATTATGTAACACTCAACATGCTAAAAGATGAAATTTAATATATGAAGAGAAAAGTGAGAACGAAACTTGTGATATGTGGATAAGAGTGAAAGGTATAGATGCTAGAGAGAAGATAAGATGAAAATGACACTAATTAAAGTGAAATCAAGTCAAAGCGATAGTCGAAAGCATGAAAATGAAACTTGCGAAAGCGAAGGTGCGCAAAAGTGACAGTTTGAAAAACTCACCAAAATAGAAGTAAAAATGTAGCCAAAAGTGAGGGACTATCGATGATAGTGTGCATAGACTGTCGACATGGGTTGAACATTGCACAGGCACTATATTTATGGATTGTGTTATTCTTGTTCAATATTTCATAACAAAATGCACTCATGAACTTGTTATGAACTGAGCATGTGACTTTGATGAATCAAGAAGGGACCACAGAATGACCAAACGCAAGATTCATAGTGATGTGGACTTTGGGGGGAGGCCCCCAAGATATTAAAATTTAAAATTCCAGAAGGAAAAATGAGAACACACAGTAAAAAATACCACTAAGAAACTTTTTATTAAAATAGAGAATTAAATTCAAAAGCTACATTATGGTGGACAATATTTTCTTTTACAAAATGTGACTTGTTACTTATATCCTTTTTTAGTCACAATACCACAAGTAAATTCCATGGATGGTAAATACCATGGGTGAATGAATACCATCAGTGAATGTCACTTACAATACCATGGGTAAATTCCATGAGTGGATAAGTACCATGGGAGGATGAACACCAAGGGTCCATGCCACTTACAATAGCATGGGGCAATGAATACCATGGGTGGATGCCACTTACAATATCATGGGTAAACTCCATGGGTGAATAAATACCATGGGTGGATGAATAACATGGGTGGTTGGCACTTACAATACCATGGGTAAATTCCATGGATGAATGAAAACTATGGATTGATGAATACCATGGATGGATTCCATTTTCCATTAGGATCATTCCTCCCTCCTTAATAAGAAATGGTCCCCATTGTTAAAGATCCCTCCTAAGAATCCTTTCTTGAATATGAAGAGCCACTGAAGAGAAGTGTTTTGTGTGATTAACCCATAACTGTAATGAATGAAGATCCAAGGATAGAGATACTATGTAATGCTTGTGACCAACTATGATACTGACAATGTGCAACCTAGCAAATGGACTTCGATAAAGTGTGGGTTTGTAGATGACCCATAACCATGACAAATGAAGATCCAAGGATAAAGATACCCTATAATTCTTGTGACCGACTGTGATACTATTAGTGTGTGGCCTAGCAAATCGGCTTCGATGAAGTGTGGGTTTTTGGATGACCAATAACCATGAAAAATGAAGATCTGAGGATAGAGATACCTTGTAATTATTATGACCAACTATGATACTAATAGTGTGCAGCCTAGCAAATGGACTTCGATGACAAGGATTTTGTGCAGTCACCCATAACCGTGATGTTGACTATTAATGAAGTAGCAGGTGCCTACATAGATTGGGGTGGGAGGGCACACCTCCAAAGAACCCAAGCCAGATGTTGCTATGCTGAAACTGATGAATGTGAAGTATGTTCCTACTAAAGCGGGCTGGGAGGGCACAACTCCAAAGGGAACCCACTCTTAATATAAATGGGCATAACTCAGTCAATATAACTCATAATCTTTATTATTAACTGTTTTTGGAAATAGAATGACCATTATGCATCTTGTCATATGTTTTAAATCGATATTTGAATACCCTGGAAACTTAGATTCACGCTGCAACTATCTCGTCGTCACAAAAGTCCTGAAAAAAATAATTGGTTTTAAATCAATGATATCTCCCTCATCCAAACACTGATTCGACCATTTTCTTTTTTTTTTTTAATTAGATGATTTTTCGAGAGAAACTCATATCTACAATAATTTTTCTGATATTCTACATAAAAGCTTCAAAAAATGATAGGAGAGATGTCATCCACAAATTTTCGCCATAAACATTTCTGCAACATAGTTGACTTTAAATCAGCGATATCTCCCTCATTCGGACTATGATTTGGTCAAATGTTTTTTTGAATTTGGGTATTTTTTCACAAGGAATCTAGATATGTTTCTATTTTTGAAAATATTGCACCAAAAGTTCCAAATCTGATCTACAAACTCTTGCCCAAAAATATTTCTGGAAAAAATTGAAAAAAGATGTATTCTTCCCACTTTGCCCAAGAAAGTGCTTTGTGGAGGTCATACCATGCGACTAAAGTTTATTGAATATTGCTGAACAAATTGAAGCTAAAATATGCATCAAACCCTCATTCTCATGGAATCATAACCTGAATCTAATACCACTGATCGAGATTTTGGGTGGAGGCCCCCAAGATTTGAAAATTCAAAATGCTAGAAGGAAAATGGAGAACACACAGTAAACAAAACTACTAAGAATTTTTTTATCCAAATAGAGAATAATTTAAAAAGCTACATTGTGGTGGACAATATTTTCTTTTATAAAATGTGGCGTGTTACTAATAACCTTTTTTGGTCACAATACCACAGGTAAATTCCATGGGTGGGTAAATACCATGGGTGAATGAATACCATGGGTGGATATCACTTACATTACCATGGGTAAATTCCACAAGTGGATAAATACCATAGGAGGATGAATACCAAGGTTCGATGTCATTTACAATACCATGGGTGAATGAATACCATGCGTGGATGCCACTTACAATATCATGGATAAATTCCATGGGTGGATAAATACCATGGGTGGATGAATACCATGAGTGGATTCCACTTACAATACCATGGGTAAAATACAATGGTGGATGAATACTATGGGTTCATAACTACCATAGATGGATGCCATTTTCCATTTTGATAACAGAGTAGGCTCCAAAATTCAAGTGTAGGTAAAATTTTGGAGGGTGTTTGTCGCAGCGACAGCAGGTGTACAAAGGGGAGGAACCCTGATTCATCGAGCGAATGTAAGAGGATTTTCTGATGGAAAATTGTGACAAAGTCCTCAAAGTATCCATGATCGACGCTTGATGAACATAATGGTGTCGGGAAAAATATGAATATAACAAGATAAAGGTATAATAAAGGTGAATAATATATCTATATATATATATATATATATATATAATATATATAATATATATATATATATATATATATATATATATATATATATATATATATAAACTATGTGTAGTGATGGAACTTGTCCATTAACTATGATCTAATGCTAATCTAATTTAGGAAGTCTTATCCTACAAAAAAAATGAAACTAGTCTAAAATATGGACTAAACCTTAAGCAATTCCTAAGCTACATTTCAAATGATGTTCCAAATAAAAAGGATGTCAGATGGTTAGGTTCGTGAAAAAGACTGAGTGAACTAAGAAGAGGTATGATTTCTTCCAAAAACCACCACCTATAAGGTGTTTTTAGCTACAAATATTAGTAACTAAGGTTTCATTCATCTAGTTGGAAAAATTGAATCTCAGCTTCTGGGTTTCAACTTCAAAACTAGATCCTTGACTAAGAGTTGGGAGCCTCATGGGGAACCGCTAATATTGTCAGTCTAATCCTTAACCCCTTCATGGGTTTTTCTTGTGAATTTGTTTTTTCCACTTTAAAAAGAAGTATTTAACAAACTATATCCCAATGTATAATACTTTAGGTTTGTTTTTTGGATACCTATCTGATGAAAATGAGAATTTGGGGGTTGCCCAAAATCCCAATTTCTTTAAAAAAAACAAGATCCTGGAGCCTGTTTCCTTCGTGATTTCTTCGCTGGTAGAACATTCATCTCTCCATCATCATCAGAATCTTCCTCTGCGCTGCATGCTGTCTTTAACAAACATTTACATATAACAGATGCATGATATTTGGATCAACAACCTTGAACACAAGATTTAACTTAATTATACCATATACACAGGCGTAGGTGTACACAATACTAGAACACGTTTCATATATATATACAAAACAAATTACATTCCAGGCTAAGGCATTTCAGCCTTAAAACCCAGCTCACAATCGACTACATCTTGCTCACTCACTATTTTACTCACAAATAAGATATATCTCACACCCTATTACATTACATTTATATAAGATGCATTAGGAAGAATTGATAAGATTTTCTCCTAGTTTTTCTACAATGAAAGCTCTCCAAAAAGCTTGCATGGCTGTTATCAATAGCAAGTCTCTTCAAGACATATTCACTTTAAGCTACTTAAAATTTATCGACTTTAAATTCGCTTTTCTGATTTAAAACAAGATTTTCTCTATTTTGATCCTCTGGTTTGCTTTGTTGCTGGTTGCATATAGCTCCGGCAACTGTTAAAATCACAACATCGAAATCGAGGATTGCATAAAACATAAAACATAAATACCAAGGCAATAATTGGAAATGCGCTTGTTGAAAAGTCTTTCCCCTGTTAAGATATACTCTGACGAATGTAAACAAGAACTGGACCAAAATGTCTGCCACCACAGCTTAGTGATAAATTATCCATTGTTGCAGCTTAATTTCTGGAAGATAATTTGTGCGGGCAAGGAGTTGTAGAAGTACTGGAAATTTTGTGTCCGTATTCTTAACACAACTTCTTCCCATCGTCCTACGTATGCAGTTTTTTTCGGATCAGAGTAAATCACCGTAAACGGAATTCTTTATGTCGATGTTAACTTAGCCCAAAGGATTGAGTGGATTTGCTATCAACTTATCCAAGGGGCGTTTGTGGATCACAGGCCTCTGAGCAAGGGGATTCTTACGGGAGGTTGGGTTTATTGCGCCCCAATTTTATCATCCCACAATTCAATAAACACAGTCAGTAATCAGGCCGAGAAATAAAAACACTGCACAAGCACTCCAAGCATCCACGGCTTCGACTAACAGCTTAAGAGATATTAATGGATCCACCTCGGGATTAATACATAGTATTTAACTGACAGCAATACGCACACGCCAATTAATTAACCCATTTCCAAAAAGGAGAAACAGATTCCCCACAATATCAACCAGCGAATGGGAAGGCGGTTCAAGCCCTTCAATACATAGTTCAGTCAAATATTTAACATCTCAATATACCGTCATCATAAAGGCAATTACTCTATAAGAACGAAATTAAAATGAAGCATTCATTACCGTCGCTCCAATCCACAGTTAAGTATATGACATGCAATCAATAACACCATGTTATAAGTTGTAGAAATTGATAAGATTTTCTCCTAGTTTTTCTACAATGAAAGCTCTCCAAAAAGCTTGCATGGTTGTTATCAATAGCAAGTCTCTTCAAGACATATCCACTTTAAGCTACTTAAAATTTATCCACTTTAAATTCGCTTTTCTGATTTAAAACAAGCTTTTCTCTATTTTGATCCTTAGGTTTGCTTTGTTGCTGGTTGCTCCTGCATCAGACTCCCGAGGCACAAAAATTTATGACCTCCTGGTCATATGCTTCTCGTGGTCTTTAGAAATTTTATCCACTGCATTCCTTCACTAGAACTCTGTGAGCTGCAACCAACCTCTACAGTAACAGCCTCCTCTGTTACACGATACCTCACCAAGCCCTCCCGCACTCGGTCTTTTGGCATCCTTCTCTAGGTTGTTGCAAATCTTCTCACCTTCTGTTGCCATCTGCACAATAGCAAGACCATAAACTCTCCATCTTTAACACAACTGTACCTCTTTCCACAGAATCTTATTGCTCTGATACCACCTGATGAAAATGAGAATTTGGGGGTTGCCCAAAATCCCAATTTCTTTAAAAAAAACAAGATCTTGGAGCCTGTTTCCTTCGTGATTTCTTCGCTGGTAGAGAATTCATCTCTCCATCATCATCAGAATCTTCCTCTGCGCTGCATGTTGTCTTTAAAAAACATTTACATATAACAGATGCATGATATTTGGATCAACAACCTTGAACACAAGATTTAACTTAATTATACCATATACACAGGCGTAGGTGTACACAATACTAGAACACGTTTCATATATATATACAGAACAAATTACATTCCAGGCTAAGGCATTTCAGCCTTAAAACCCACTCACAATCGACTACATCTTGCTCACTCACTATTTTACTCACAAATAAGATATATCTCACACCCTATTACATTACATTTATATAAGATGCATTAGGAAGAATTGATAAGATTTTCTCCTAGTTTTTCTACAATGAAAGCTCTCCAAAAAGCTTGCATGGTTGTTATCAATAGCAAGTCTCTTCAAGACATATCCACTTTAAGCTACTTAAAATTTATCCACTTTAAATTCGCGTTTCTGATTTAAAACAAGCTTTTCTCTAATTTGATCCTCTGGTTTGCTTTGTTGCTAGTTGCTCCTGCATCACTATCCCACTGATCCTAACCTATCTAGAAAATGTTTTTGGGTTCCCAAGTGGGCTTAATGAATGATGGTTAAGTTAATGGTTAATTTTAAGGTCTTAGCTTGGGGTCATGAATGAATTGTTTCTTGCTTAATGGTGTGTAGGTGTATGCAAGTGAAGATTTTGTTACCACTTGTAAATAAATAAATGATTTGTATAAAAGTAAAGGAAATAAACTGCATGAATATTAAATAACTTGCTATAAATGAACGTAAAGTACAAATTTACAAATAGAAATATACTTCCACCTCATTGTAGGATTTAATGCAAAACAGAAGAGGCTATAAACAATGAAATGGAACCTTTTTATGCTAATAATTGAGTCAATCATGGAATGAACACATACATGTCATATAACAACCAACCTAATGTAGAAAAACAATGGAGAAACAATGGTTTCAATGGTATAAAAAATAGATCTACCTTGAATGGGGTTTGAAAGAGTTGTCTAATGGGAGAACAAAAAAAGGCAAAAACGTGACCTTTTTTGGACTCAAACTCTAGTAAGAAAATAAAATTTTAGATATGAAACAAACAATGGTGAAAATAAGGGTTTCTCTGTCAAAGTATAGTAAACTCCCAATTCAAAATTCCAACTCTCTTGGCTAGAGAATTACTAGAAATCTTAAAAGAGTTCCTTTCTTCCTCAAAAGTTCAGAAAAATGAAATGATTTAGATATACTAGCAGATTATATACATAGGTGTACTAGAACACTACAACCACTAAGAATGAGAAAACATCAAAATCTAAGAGAACTTATATATATATATAAGTAATATAATATATATATAATATATAATATATATAATATATATATATAATATATAATATATTATATAATAAATATTATATATATATATATATACATACATATATATATATATATATATATATATATATATATATAATATATAATATATAAACTTGATTATTATAAAAATTGTACCTAGAAGTGCAGTCATGTTGCATCTTGTAGGGTATTTCCTATATTTCCTAATAATGGTAAGGGGAAAAATGCATTTCCCATATCACTTTTGGCCCATAAATTTTCATTCCACTCCTAGGTTTTTTTTTTCTGTGCGTTAACTCAAATTAATTTTTTTGTTGGATACCTATGACTTGTGACCTATATGACATTAACATAAACAAAAGAAGAGTGATTTCTCTAGATGATTGACAAAAAAATAAAATATTTCCTAAAATAGGAAGTAAGGAAAATAACAACACATAGAGAGATACCAAGGACTGAAGTGTTTAGATCCTCAGTATGGTCACCATTACCATTTTAGGGTTTTAAAACCCAACGTTATTGTTAGGCTACATAGAGCCATAGCAATAAAAGGTTTTTTGGATACCCTTCGGTAGGAAAAGGTAAAAGAAATGGTCAATAGACTTTATTTGGCAACTAACTCAAAACAAAATGATTAATTGAGGTGATCAATAAAAGTGTAAAATAAATAAGAAATAATTAATAAACAAATATGTTTATTAAATTACTTCTAGGTGAAATGGTCAAATCGATTAAAAATCATTATCAAATAATGATTTAATAAATTATTCCTATGATAATGTTGAAAGGATTGATGAATAATTAATAAACAAATTATTTATTAAGTTATTCCTATGAAAATGGAAAATGTGAGTGAAAATATTTTCAATTATTTTCAATTTAATGGGTAAATTTATGAGAATAACATAAAATTAATGAATTTATGGGTTATTCTCATGTGGGTAAATTAATTATACATAAATAACTTAGGAAAAAATGTTCCTTAGCTCATTTACTATGGTGAATGTGAGATTTAATGTGTGAAACTCATACTACATGGGGTATTTTGATTGACTTAGTGAATTAGCTAGGTGATCACTTTTAGGTGATAACAATAATAACGTTAAAATATAGGCCACTAAGGTTACCACCTCACATTCAAATGACTAAAAATACACGTGTGGTTGGAACCATATGTGGATCTAGGGTAACAAACCCTGAAGCCTCCCAAGATATTTCTCAAAGCAAGTTGTATGTCTCTGAAGGAAATCCCCATTAACGTGCATAATTCAATGAAAACTAGGAGCAATGGAGAGAGGATTTCACTCCACAAGTTCTTTTTGGCACTGCATATATTGAATCCCATGTATGAGGAGCTTTGTGGAAAGTTTCTAATGTGATAATGGATTTACACTCTAGTGAAACTAGTTTCAATTTTGCAAACTTAAAGTGTTTCCTCTCCAATCTAGTTTCAAGGATATATAGCCCTAGGCTATTGTAGGTCTGCTATAACCAAAATGTATAGCTTAATTTTAATTATCACTTTATTTTTATGTTTTGTTTTTAATCAAGGATCTAAAGTGCATCTAAGATGGTGTGTACATGACTCTGTTATGTCCCTATACTAATATTGTACCCCCTTATTGTTATTAGTGAAACCCCCTTATTGGATTGTTATGCCCATGTAGTCCCGATATTGTTATTATTGCGCCCCTTACAAACCCACTATTTTTATTGTTGTACCCTTAGAATATTATTGTTATGTCATCTCTGATTATATTGTGACCCCTTAGACTCCTATATATAGAAAGGAGGTATTGTCATTTATATCCTCCAATAATTATTCATTTGTGTAATGTAAAGGAGGTTTCCCCCTCGAAGAGGCTAATTTTTAAGTCATTGATCTATCTTTTATTCTATCTTGTGAGCTGGTTGCATTACATTTGGTATTAGAGCTTTGGATTCTAGGGTTTCGCTACTCCAAACAGGTCATCATTGCATTTTCGCTATACGTTGTTTCTAAAAGTTTCAAAACATGAAATTAGAAATCATTTGAGATGCAATCTTGATGAATCTCAAGTTTGAATCTCAGATATTGTCTCGCTATATTTGCAAATATATGATTAAAGGAAGTTACAGTTTTTGCAGGTTCCTGAATTACATCCTAAATAGGTGACCTTGGGAAAATTGTCATAACTTTCTCTTTGAGCATCAAATTGAAATTTCGTAAGAATTTATAGAAATAGAACAGACTGTAGTTTTCTATGTGTCATTTTTAGGTTTGAAGGTCAAAACAGTGACACGTGGAAGGTCGTATAAGTTCGATCTAATGAATTAGTCTATAATCAAGTCATTGTGGGATATTTGGCATAACGCTTTCTTGAAGAATCCAATATTGATCTGAATGGTGGGGTTAGAAAGTGGACTTAGAGGGAAACTATAGAACAAAATATCAAACCATGGAGATCCAAAATTACAAAGATACAACAGATTCAATATCGAGCTCCTACAAGAGAAAAAAGGTGTGTAATTTCTTTTTAAAATTGCATAAGTTTGGTTTGAAAAATTAGTTTGAAGTGATTCAAAGGGTATAATGAAGCATAACTATCATTAATTGACACCTTGAAGAAAGAAAATGAAAAAACCTAGTAAGAAACCTGAAAGATCTACCATGACTCATGAAGAAGAGGAAGAAATGCAACATGATATATCAAAATTACAAGACAAGGTGCAAAAAATTTCACTCTCACTAAAAGTAACATAATCTAAGATGTATGGTTTAAGGAAATGCATGGAAGATAATATGAATGGTGTGGAAGCTAATTTGGAAGATAAGATGGATGGTTTAGAAGCAAAACTAAAAGAAAACATTGAAGATTTAAAGAAAGACATGGAAGGTTTGAAAGGAGGTTTGGCAAAGTTGTTACATGAAATGCTTCCTAATTGTGAAAAGGTAGTAGAGGAAACTCATGATGAGAAAAAAAAATAATTTTTATCTTGATTTTATAGAATCTAACGTTCAATTCAAGACTCACCATGTTCTAAAGATTGACATGAGGAAGTTTGATGGAAATGATCCTGTAACATGGATACTACAGATGGAGCAATATTTTGATCTCCATAATGTGTGAAACATGTTGGGCCATTAATATGTCATTATTATTATCACTTTTTAACACCTGTTTCATCCTTTTCTACTCTTATTTATGATGTCATTTATCATGGTTTATCATATAATTCCATTTTATAATTATTTATGCTCTTATGGATAAATATTATTTCTTTTCCATTAGTTTTAATAAATTGATGATTATGCATGTTTTTACCAATGATGGTCTATTAATAAATCTGTTCACCATTTTAGCCTCCAAGATATTTTCTAGATTGAAGATTTGATCATTAAATGTGCCAACTCAAAAATTCTCTGGAATAACAAGTGACAATTTTGTGTTGAACAGTTCGGGCAAATGGAGAAGAATCTCGAAAATTCGAAACATGGGTTTTATTTAGAACAAGCCAGATTAGTTTTGTAGTTAGCATTTTTCCCAAATTCGGCCCATACTAAGAGAAATGGAAGGTTCTATGAAGACATTTTTCTCAGATTCACTGTTGTGGCCATTTTCCAAATTATCCCAGTTGAAATGCCAAATTCGACCTGTTCCTATTGAATGACTGATGGAAATATATCTTAGATATGATCTTGTTGATGAATTTGTTGTGAACAATCCAATTTTGTAATAGAAATCATATTGTAATCATATTTTTTGTAACTTCTCTCTGCTCTCTATGTATTTAAATGAGGATAGAGATCAACGAAGGGGATTGGGGTGAAGAGGATTCATGATTCATGATGGGATAGATTATGAGAGATTAAATTAAGGATTATTAGAGATAGTATAGGATAGGACAGGAGGAAAGGCGGACTGTTGCATTACCATTGTGATTCTCAAGGTTTTTGCTGTTGCAATGATTTCACAGTTTGATGATTAAAAATTAAAAGAGTTGTTGTTCCATTATTTGATACTAGAGTAAGTTTGGCAGTGTTTCACTGGCGGCTAAGGGCCCAGTCCTAATGGATCCACTTTCTACCTGTACCATTATTTTACAATTCAAGTCGTGTGATGGTTTGATTTACTTTTCATTGCTTTTGAGTTGGATTGCTTTCTAACTTCCTGTTCTTGTATATTTTCGTAAAATGTTTCATGCATGAAATCACAATTGGATCAGGTTTCTATTTTCTTCCACCATAACAAGATTGTTATTCATTACAACTTAAATTGTTATGCTGTTCAATTTGGTTGTAAAGCTTCATTGTTCACTTTAGATTCTGTCGTGCATTACAGGTTGCTACTTATTTAGTATTGCTGCTCATTTCTATTAATTTCATAGTGTTGTTTATTTCCATTTAGTATTATTGTTCATTTAGATTTGTGGTTCATTTCTATTTAGCGTTGTTATTCATCTTCAATAATTTAGTATTACTGTTCCTTTCCATTAATATTTAATTTCTGTAAGATGAGCTTTGCTATTCAATTCATTTCTGCTAAAGTTAAGCTTTGCTATTTAGTTTTTCAATAGACTTAGTCGCTGTTCTTTTCCACAAGGATTTGATTTCATCTTTTGATTGATATTTCAGCAAGTGTGTTTTAGTAAGCATTCCCAATTGACTTACATTTCCAGTTATTTGCTTTTGTGTGGATTGAAAGATCAACAACTGTAAAGAACATTGACTATAGCTGTCTAAGTTCTCAGATTGTGGATCCTGCTTATGTTTGATTTCATCTATATCAGTCGACAGAGGAAAAAGTTATCACTACTGCATCCTTGACTGATAAATTGTTGTAGTTTTCTGAATGAATGATTTAAGTTTCAGAGTGTTAAGTTTCTTTTAATTGTAAGTAGATTTTATTTCAAGAATTCATTTACTTTTGCATTTTAAGCACTATACTGCAAAACATTACTCTTGAGCAAGTGACCGCCTCAAACTGAATACACTCTTGAAATAAAAAATTGTCCCTGGGTTGACAATTAATGTGAAGATAATTAGGAGTTTAAAAGACATCTTTTATCGCTCAAAATTTCGGCATCGATGTCGGGGAGAGTGTAGCCATTTCTAAAGAGTAGTGTGCATCTGATGGGTACCTGTTAGGAAAGAATTGGGTATTAAAAATGGAAGGTAAGAACCTGCGTACGGAGCATGTAAAGCCATGCTCCCCCGCCCACTTTCCAGCTGAATTGTTAAAAAACTTAGGGTAGAAATAAATGTTGGAATTTCTGTGTGAATGACTAAATTATATATATAATATTATATATTATATATATATAAGATATAGATATAGATATAGATTTTGAAAGACAAATCTCATGATTTCACTCAAGTGGTGATGTAAGCACCACCCATTTCACTAACCAATTGATAGGAACATTTGAAGAAGGAGCTTCGAAGAAACACATGAAGAACATCTTCTATTATGGTAAGAAATGGCTTACATTTCTACTTTTGACTTTCCTATCAAATATCTAGGAGGAGAGACACAAATGCACATAATTCCCCCATCTTCTCTACCAAATTTTCATGGTTTGACAAATGAATATCCGATACATTCCTATTTGAGTTGGAAATACTTTGTAGAGGATATGATTATTGTACTAATGTTCAAAGGTTGAAAGTGTTTCCTCTTACTCTAAAAGGAGTAGCTCTCCGATGGTTCATGAGCCTAGGTGGGAACTATATCCAAACATGAGAGGACATGAAGAATATATTCTTGAATAAGTACCAAGGCTATTGCAAATCCAATGAAGATATTTTTGATATATATAAGGGGAAGATGAAAGCTTGGAGGACCATGTAGAGCGATTTCAATATAACCTTCAAAAATCAAGGCATAAGTATTTGGAAAAAGAGATCTTATAAACACTCCTACTCAAAGGAATCAAAGATGAATTTCTAGAACTCTTAAATCTAATAGGAAAATTGTGATGTTTTTTAGTTGTCATATGATGATGTTTGTGAATTGTGCATAAAGTATTCAAGAGGAATCTTCAAGGCTGGTAAGAATTCTAGAGATGTTTGTTCT
Source organism: Pinus taeda (assembly GCA_000404065.3). Classification (NCBI taxonomy): domain Eukaryota; kingdom Viridiplantae; phylum Streptophyta; class Pinopsida; order Pinales; family Pinaceae; genus Pinus; species Pinus taeda. The sequence goes on from APFE031349472.1 coordinate 166,143, forward strand.
TTCTTTTCCAAATCTGCTACAAGAATAGGAGACATAAGAGTTGAAATCAATGTTTTATTTGAAATTTTTAAAGTTGATTTTATTAGCTCTCTAAGTTCAAAATTGGATTCTTTGGAGGTTCATAAAAATCAAGAATTTGATGAAGTGTTTTGCCCTCATGGCCAAAATGAGCATCCCATAGATAATTGTTCTTCCTTATATAGGATGGAAGTAGCATATCAAAGAGATGAAGAAGCTGCAACAAGGTCAAAACCATGGAAATCATGACATACAGGTACGGTTCAAATCACTTCCTCTCCAGTTTCTTACTTGCATAATACATTATGGAATACTAATGTGTTAGGGCAGCCATGTCAATATAGCCACCACCAAACTTGTCTACAAGTTTGGCATGGTTCATCTTACGATTGCATGACTAATCTCCCTCATCTTGTAGCACAAACACATCCTCCATATTCTCCAATAGATCTTCCACAAGATCCTGCTTGCATATCGAAATCATCCACTCAACATCATCAAAATGCTTCATTCCATACACAATTTCTTGCTCAACTCATTCCACACCCTTACCATAATAAACCAGTACAACATGCTTACAGTGTTGAACTACAAAATTTATCCACCCTTCCCACCCATTCTATCTCACATACACCATTTGAAAAAACTTATGATGAGATTCATAATGTTTCAAATTAAAAAATTGTAGAAAGTTATGGAAGAAAATGAGGTTTCTATTAGTATGCATCAACAAGTTATTTTAAAATCTCAAGAACTTCATGATATGATGGCTATGGAAAATTAAGAAATTAAAGGATATATTGAAGATTGGTTTCACTCCATCACTTGTTTGCAGCATCACTCCATACTTTAACAATTTTTGACACCATCTTTTCAAGGGAAGTTGGCTTCTCATACCCTAATATTCATTAATTTGCATTTTTCAAATTTGGGTATGTGCATACATGAAGCTCTATTTCTAAAATGGTTCCATTGGAAGTACTCCTATAAATAATCATATTCATTTTTCAAACTAGAATAGGTTAGTGTAGAAAATAAAATAAATAAGGGAATAAATAAATACATTTTGTTTTAATGTAAAAATAGTTATTTTTGTTGCAACAAGCTGTGGAAATCAAAATCGGTGATAAATGTTTTAATTAATTTGTGTATGTATATGAATTATAATGGAAATAAAATCTCTACAAACACTCATATTCATTTTTATCACCAATTTGGAAAAAATGCTTGAATATCAGATTTTTTGGCTTGTGGGCTTGATGCAAATTTTTAAAACACAGTCGGGACAGTCATGTTTTGAGGGGCCAAAAGAAAATATTTTTAAAAACTATTTATATCATGAGTATCCCTTGATTTCTAATTTCCAACCCAATTTTAATTACTCAATTTGGATTTGAAACGAAAAAGTTATAACCGAAACATTGACAGGGTGTCTAGCAGGAAACCCAGGAACAGAGTTGGGATAATCCATTTTTTAAAGCCCTAAATGAATGAATTTTTAAAAAATATTTATATAGTATATTCCTATATGCATCTAGTTTACAACGCAATTGGAATCACTCATTTTCGATATTTTATGAGGAAGTTATGATCAAAATACTAACTGTCTATCGTAAATCAGCACTCTTAAAACTTTGTCTTTCCTGTTGTTCCTTAGAGTATTTAACCTATCAATTATTATTGCCTTCAAAACCTATTTCTATTAGAGATAAATGAATGCATCTACTTTCATTTTCAATTTGAATCTTTTGAATCTGACATCAAATGAAAAATCTATGCTTAAAATATCCATTGTTGTTCTAAGTGGGGTAATCAAAAATGACTTTGTTATGCAGGTTGTTCTAAGTAACATTGACATATCATGTCATTGAATTTTTAAAATCTATTTCTATTGGAGATATAATATTAAATTAGATCTCATCTGGATTTGGAATCACTCAATTTGGACAAAAAACAAAGAAGTTGTGTTTAAAACGCCGCTGGTTAGTATGGTCGACCACTGCTCTCCCGCAGGTGACAAATAAATTTTACTTTGTTACTTTCTCTGTGGATTTGTTTTAGAGAGTAACTACTTGTTATTTTTTCATAATTCTTAGATTAGGGGAGCCTGATCACCTCTCTTTCGCGATGATTTAATTTTTTATTGCAGGTAGACACTCATTTTTTGCAGGTCCTATGAGAATAAAGAAGGTCAATTTATGGACGAGTGATTCTTGAATGAAATTTTAATGAAAAAAAGGAATTGCATCCAATTCATTACCTAATAGATTCATAACAGAAGAAATAAAGAATTGATTTCCATTTGAAATTCATGTCATGTCACTTCCACCAAAACATTTTTCAAAGAGATCATTTTTTTCCTTGCCTTAAGAAATAACAACATAGTTGTTGTAACTTAATTTATTTATTTACATACTATTTTTAAATAAAATGTTGCTTCTTTTCTGATTTCTCTTATATTTTTGTGTTTCACATGTTTCTTTCTTCAAATTGTAACCCATTCTTAGCATCAATGCAGTGAACAACTAATTCGTTTTTTGCGTGCCTGCATTTTATGATTGTGCATTTTTGTTGTTCCTTCTCGAAGGAACAACACTTTCACATTTTTGTTGTTCCTTTCTGAAAGAACAATGTTTTCACATTTTTACTGTTCCTTTCTGAAGGAACAACACTTTTGTATTTTTTTTGTTCCTTTCTGAAGGAACAACATTTTCACATTTTTGTTGTTCCTTTTTTAAGGAACTGCATTTTCGCATTTTTGTTGTTACTTGGAACAACATTTTCGCATTTTTGCTATTCCTTTCAAAGGAACAACACTTTCGCATTTCTGTTGTTCCTTTCAAAGGAACAACATTTTCACATTTTTGTTGTTCCTTTCAAAGGAGCAACACTTTTTTGGGTGTATTTTTTGTTGTTCCTTTTAAAGAACAACACTTTTTCGCATGCATTTTTTTGTTGTTCCTTTTAAGGAACAACACTTTTTTTGGGTGTATTTTCTTGTTGTTCCCTACTAAGAACAAAACTTTTTCGTCTATATTTTTGTTTTTGGTGTATGTTTCATTTGTTTTTCCCCACAAGGAACAACACTTCTTAGAGTGTTTTTGTTGTTCCTTCAAGAAAACAACACTTTGGGAGTATTTTTCGAAAACAACCCTTCCTTCCTCTTGTGGGATTATTCCTAGTTCATCTCAACCACATTTTACTGATTCCCTTTCATGGCATGAAGTACACTACTTTTATGAGGACATGAATTATGGATTCTATTGAAGCGAGTTAATATCATTCATGTTATGATATATAACAGGACACCTCCTTGTTGATAGATTATTTTCAAAAGGGACACAATTATTTATATACTACTTTAGTGCATCATTTTCTACTATACATGATACTGATTGATCATCTTAATACCATGTTGGATACCCCCTTCCTGGTTATAATATTCTCTATCTCTAATAAATGAGATTATGAGTATATTTTTTCTATTGGCATGTTCAACTTCTTCCACCGTCCCTGCTCTTAAGGAGTACTGAGCCTCCCTCTATTTATCATAAAAATGTGTAATAACAGCAAAATTTTGCTTGTTGATGAAGGATAGGGGGTCTCTTTACGAGCCAGTCTACCATGTTCATAAGGCTGTAACAAAGTGACACTCCCATTATGGCCACCACACCAGAGTTATGATCCATTGGATAGCCAAATTATCCTTGGAACAGGAGGTCTCATCACGAGCTGACCTGATCACTTTTGCTACATCCTATTGAATGGAAGTGTGGTTATCTGGTTACCACGCCAGCACACTGATCTCTTCTATATAACAACACTGGAACTCTCCATTTATAAATTGAGGATGCTGGCTCATATGGGTTAAAAACCAACCCTGCCGAGGCTATGGATGCCTGTTGGATGCTGAGGCTCTGCTTATGGTATTGAAGTTATATTTGATCGTCAATTATTACTATAATACCATTTTCTTATTTTCTATTTTTATCAGAGAAATTATTTCCTTAATTTTCCCTGTTTTGAACCTTTACGCATGAGAAATTGTTTTCAGATCGATCGCATCATTTTCAGCTAGAATATCGTCAGCAAAGCATCTTTTTGGCATATTACTATCTTTTTCTTTTCCCAATAACTTATCATTAATCCAAAGAATCTTATCTCTTATTCATAACTATCTTTACACACTCTGCTCTCATTATAACCATAACTCTCACCGTCCTATCATTGATATGTGTACTCTACTTCATTTACCGTTGTATTGTTCATTCCCTTGCCTTGCCACCAGCATAACACCTTTCATAGGCATTATGGCCATGGAATCCCTTTTCCAATTGGAGGGAGAGAATGTATGCATTATGGGATAGCATGTGATATGATTATTGCACTCTGCCATAACTTGTTTATTTGACAAACTATTAGTATTGCATGTATACAAAAGTTTTTTTGATTGAAATTTTTTCATCCATCTTATATGTTGTTATTCAAAACTAAAAAATTCAAGAGCATTGTATGCAAAATAGTGATTTGTTTACAGGAGAACAACAAGTATGGGGGGGAACTCTATTCACAACATGACCACACTATTGAAACTAACAGAAGAGGCTTGAGCAACTCGCGAACACGAACAATTTTTTAGACATGATGTGCTTGCCTGGATTCCACCTTTTGCATCACTTTTAGCATCAACTCTACCTACATCAGCTTCAACAAATGCTAACCCATACATGTCATTCTACATTTTTTTCGGATGTAAAACTTGAAGTAAAATAACATAATTTTCTGATTTATTACAAATTTAGGAGAATTTCATGAAATCCATTGAGCATTATTTATCATCATTCATTCCACATAGTTACCACTTCCCATTTTTCATAGAAATATCATTTTTCAGTTTGGGGGATTGTTGCTTTCATTCATTTCTTTCTTATAACCATGGAATTAATATTCTTTATCATCCATTGATATTCTTATTCTCAACACCTCCCTTATTCCATGTTATTTTACACCAAGCATAGATTTCAACAGATTGTGGCAACCACCTCTATTTGTTTTCTAGCATTGCATGAGGGCATTCTAATTATTCATTTTGGGGGAGGAATTGCTACGCATGATGGATGTTTTCTACTTTCTTTCTCATTTAAGGCATACAATTTCATTTTTATATAGTGCAGAAATTGGTTTCCATATATTTTTAAAACTATGAACTCAATTCTTGTGATTTCTGGAAAACACAGTCGTATCATTAGAATACACAAACCCAGATATTTTCATGTTAAATTAGTTCATACAATTTTGGAAATCATACACTCTCACCTACAACCATTTTTCTTATATCTCATGATCCGTGCATCAAAACAATCTGATTTTTGGATCATAGATGCATTAATATATTATAAATCTACTTGCAAAATTTCAGTAAAATTTGGTTTGTAGTTTTTTAGAAAATGATTAATGAAGTTTGTTGTTACTTATATCATATTTTGCTGCAACTTCATATATACATAGGTTGAACGTCAATGAAAAAATTGGTATACCTTCATCAACATCACTAAAATTGAATATTCATTATTTGAGGAAGAATACATTGCTTGGTTGACACAGAGTCTTTGGGTTGCATGAGGACATGCAATATATTCAGTTTAGGGCTATGTTGGGCAGTTAATATGTCATTATTATTATCACTTTTTAACAACTGTTTCATCCATTTCTACTCTTCTTTATCATGTCATTTATCATGGTTTATCACATAATTCCATTTTATAATTATTTATGCTCTTATGGATAAATATTATTTCTTATCCTTTATTTTTAATAAATTGATGATTATGCATGTTTTAACCAATGATAGTTTATTAATAAATTTGTTCACCATTTTAGCCTCCAAGATATTTTCCAAATTGAAGATTTGATCATTAAATGCGTCAACTCAGAAATTCGCAGAAATAAGAAGTGACAATTTTGTATTGAACGGTTCGGGCAAATGGAGAAGAATCTTGAAAATACGAAACATGGGTTTTGTTTAGAACAGACCAAGTTAGTTTTGTGATGAACAATTTTCCACAATTTCGTCCGTACTAAGAGAAATGGAAGTTTCTCTGAAGACATTTTTCTCATATTCGCTGTTGTGGCCGTTTTCCAAATTATCCCAGTTGCAATGCCAAATTCAACCTATTTCTATTGAATAACTGATGGAAAGATATCTTAGATATGATCTTGCTGATGAATTTGTTGTGAAAAATCCAATTTTGTAACAGAAATCATATTGTAATCATATCTGTTGTAACTTCTCTCTGCTTTCTATGTATTTAAATGAGAACAAAGATCAGAGAAGGGGATTGGGATGAAGAGGATTCATGATTCATGATTCAAGATGGGATAGATTATGAGAGATTAAGTTAGGGATTATTAGAGATAGGATAGGATAGGAGAGGAAGAAAGGGGGGCTATTGCATTACCATTGTAATTCTCGAGGCTTTTGCTATTGTAATGATTTCACAGTTTGATTAGTAATAAACAAAAGAGTGGTTGTTCCATTATTCGATACTGGAGTAAGTTCGAGAGTGCTTCACTGGTGGCTAAGGGCCTGGCCCTGGTGGATCCACTTGCTACCTGTACCATTATTTTATAGTACAGTTGTGTGATGGTTTGATTTACTTTTCATTGCTTTTGAGTTGCATTGCTTTCTAACCTCCTGTTCTTGTACATTTTCCTGAAATCATTTCGTGCATGAAATCGCAATTAGATCGTGTTTCTATTTTATTCCATCATAACAATATTATTATTCATTAAAACTTAAATTGTTATGTTGTTCACTTTGATTATAAAGCTTCGATGTTCACTTCAGATTCTGCTATGCATTACAGGTTGCTACTTATTTAGTATTGTTTCTCATTTCTATTAATTTTGTAGTGTTGTTCATTTCCATTTAGTTTTGCGGTTCATTTCCATTTAGCGTTGTTGTTCATCTTCAATAATTTAGTATTACTGTTCCTTTCCATTAATATTTCATTTCTGTAATATGAGCTTTGTTGTTCAATTCATTTCCACTAAAGTTAAGCTTTCCTGTTCAGTTTTTCAATAGACTTAGTCACTGTTCGTTTCTGCAAGGATTTGATTTCATCTTTTAATTGATATTGCAACAAGTGTATTTTAGTAAGCATTCCCAATTGAATTGCCATTTCCAGTTATTTTCTTTACTGTGGATTGAAATATCAACAACTGTACAGAACATTGACTATAGTTGTCTAAGTTCATAGATTGTGGATCCTATGTATGTTTGATTTCATTTATATCAGTTACAGAGAAAAAAGTTATCACCACTGCATCCTTGATTGATAAATTGTTGTAATTTTCTGAGTGAATGATTTAAGTTTCAGAGTGTTAAGTTAATTTTAATTGTAAGCAGATTTTATTTCAAGCATTCATTTACTTTTGAATTTTAAGCACTATACTGCAAAACATTACTCTTGAGAAAATGATCACCTCAGACTGAGTACACTCTTGAAACAAAAAATCATCCCTCGGTTGACAATTAATGTGAAGATAATTAGGAGTTAAAAAGACACATTTTATCTCTCAGAAAAACACACAAAAGGTACATATTGCAACTTTATATTTGAATCCAATCAGTTTGTATGGTGTTGATGGCTTTGCTCTTATAAACAAATTCTCACTTGGTCAATTTTTATGGAGGAAATGATAACACATTATGAGGATACAAAAAGAAACACCTTCTTTAGCTAATTGATAAATCTCACAAAAAAGGGTTCAATGGTCGAGCACATTGAGGAATTTCCAAAATTGAATATAAGGGTAAAAGTTATTCCATAAGAGCATAGGATTGATGTGTTCATAGGGACTTTAAAGGATAACATCCAACATGAGGTTCACCTTTGGGAACCCGATTCATTGGAGAAGGCCTTCAGATTGGCAAGAAAAATTGAAAGAAAAATTATAGCAACAAGGAAGCCTACCACTCACAACTATAAATATGTAAGTGTTGCTTCCCCTAGCCTTCCAAAACCCACAAGGTTGACACCACAACAATTGGAAGAAAAAAGATCAAAAGGGATTTGTTATAGCTGTGATAGAAAATACACTAAAGGTCAGAAGTGTGCTGAGAATAAATTATTTTACATAGATTGTGAAGAGGAGGAAGAAACGGAACAAGAAATGAGACAAGAAATGTCAAAAGAAGAGGATATACACCATGAACCAAACATAGAGAAAGAAGAAATGAATTCAACCATATCTTGTAATCCATTGGTAGGAATTACCACTCCTCAAACCCTCAATATAGAAGGACATATCAAGAAGGAAAAGGTAATAGTGTTGATTGATTTGGGCAGTACCCATAATTTTATTCTTTGTAAGATAGCCAAGGAATTGAATTTCTTCCTATATCCAAAACTAGAGTGTCAAGTGATGGTTGTAGATGGAGGAACCATAAATTTCTCTGGAAAGTGCCATAATATAAAGCTATACATGGGCGAATATGTGTTGAATAGTTCAATTCTTTTGATTCCAATGGGTGGTGTTGATGTTTTACTAGGAGCCCAATGGCTACAATCTTTGGGTATGATAGCTTTTAATTTTCAAGAACGTTTCTTGAATTTGTTATGGGAAGGCAAGGAAATTGAATTAAGGGGTATCGCAGGGAAACCAGGAAAGATAAAAGCTTTAACAACATGACAAAGCTTCTAAATAAAGAAAAATGGGGCGTAACTAAACAATTATGTTCACTATAGGTTACCACATCAAAATCATCTATTTCTCCAGATCTCCAAAAACAATTAGAAAATCATTCCAAGATATTTGACACTCTCAAATGCCTCCCACCTATTCGTGATCATGATCATGCTATTCATTTGATTCCAGGAAGTGTTCCTCCAAACATCAGGCCCTACATATATCCATATGCCCAAAAGAGTGAAATTGAACATATAGTTGAAGAAATTCTAGAGGCTGGTATAATTCAACCTAGTCGAAGTTCTTTCTCTACTCCAGTAGTATTGGTGCACAAGAAGGATGGACCATGGATCATGTGTCAAGATTATAGGGAGTTCAGCAAACTCACTATTAAAGATAAATTTCATATTCCTGCCATTGATGAATTATTGGATGAATTACATGAAGCAATTTACTTAACCAAGTTGGATCTTTGTTTAGGATATCATCAAATCAAAATGAAGATTGAAGACATTCTGAAAACATCATTTAGAACTCATGAGGGTAATTATGAATTTTTGGTGATGCCTTTTGGCCTTATCAATGCACCTTATACATTTCAAGGTTTGATTAATTCCATTTTCAAACCCTTCCTTAGAAAGTTTGTGTTAGTATTTTTTGATGATATACTAATCTATAGTAAGTCTTGGAAGGATCGTGTTCAACATGTTGGCAAGGTGCTCAAAGTATTGGAGGAGAAACAATTATATGCAAAGCCTCTAAATGTTTCTTTGGAGTACAAGAGGTGGAATATCTAGGTCATATTGCATCTCATGAAGGTGTTAAGTTAGACCCTAGAAAAATTAAATCCATTAAGGAATGGAAAATCCCCACATCCATAAAGAATCAATGAGGATTTCTCTGGTTTATAGGGTATTATCGCAAGTTTATTAAGAATTATGGGATAATAATAGCACCTCTAACAACATTATTGAAGAAAGATGCATTTTCTTGGACTCTAGAAGAAACGAACGGCTTTGAACATCTTAAAGAGAAAATGTGCCAAGAACTAGTCTTAGCTAGACCAGATTTTACAAAAACCTTTATTTTGGAATGTGATGCCTTAGGAAATGGAATTGATGTTGTTTTAATGCAAGAAGAAACACCCATTTCTTTCGAAAGTCATCCAATCAAAGGAAATTATTTACACAAAGCTATTTATGAGAAGGAAATGTTGGAAATACTACATCCACTTACGAAATGGTGTACTTACCTAATGGAAAGACACTTCAAGGTGAAAAAGGATCATGATAGTCTTAAATAATTGTTCAGAATGGATCCCCTAGGCCAATTTTGGGGTTAAAAGCCCAAGATTTGGGGCAAAAATCCCAAATTTTGTAGTAAAGAATGTAAAGTCTCTGCATTTTGTGGCCACGGAGGGCAAAGATGTAAGCAATAAAAAAGTGTTTCCACCCTTAGTCTAGATAGTGGCTTGATGAGATCCGCCCTTGATCCGCAAACCATGGGATTGTATAAAAGGGGAGTCTTAGAAGAGTCTAAGGGAGATAAGTAATAAGTTTCGGTAGAGTTTTGAGTAAGTTTATAGGTTTGTGAGAGCCTAGAGTGAAGAGTCTTAGCATAGGAAGAGGCTTTGCAGCTAAGTGCATAGAGGCCTAACATAGAAGTTCGTAGTTGAGTGCACGGACCCTTGTAGCTGTGTGCGTAGGGTAATCAAAGTCTGTATTGGAAAACTAGATTATCAAGAAAGAAAAGTATTCGGGAATTATCCGTGTATGCGTTATTTTACTTCTGTTATGAATGTTTTGATTATGTTATGTTGATTACTGAGATTATGAATTAATGCTATATTGATATGCGAATCTATGTATTTTACTTTGTCATATGAATGCAAGTAAGAATATCTGTTTACGCAAAGATAATTGTAATGCATGTTAAACTTAACCAATACTTAAGAGAATCTAAGAGAATATAGAAGTAGAGTAATTATAGAGGCACGTAAATGCTTGATCTATCTATTTAGGGTCCAGACGATGTGAGACTTTTGCGAAGGCTTCAAGGGAAAATAAGGGACGTACTTTGATAAGCGCTAAAGGGCTTATCGGCCTATGTGAAGGAAGGGTTAGGGAAAATAATCGACATCACAACCATCTCAAGGTGCAGAAACTTTGTTCTTGTATTCCTCCATACTGCTTCGGGTGAGACTTCAATCTGCACTCAGTAGATTGATGCCGAAATGGCTAGTAGTGTTACTTGGCCACTTAATGTTGAACATGGGTCAGGGCCCATCAAGCCAAAAAATGGTTTCATTATGAGGACCGAGATCTACATAACGAGATGTGTGATGTCACATCATCGGAATCCAACTAAGAAGGAGATTGAAGACTGGTTGGATAGAAAAATCCACAAATTCACAGCACAAGAAAACATGAACCCATAGTTGACAAAATAATAGTGGTTGGACAGAAATCTATACACAGAGATACACTAAATATTCTTATGTTCCTTCCCAGTTAAACTATACGAGTGGATTGTGAAGTTGGCAGACGACCAAGGGAGGTGGAGGCTTGACAGTTTGATTTTCTAGACCCTGGAGTTAGTGCAGAAATTGGAAGCCTCCAAAGATAAGATCATGCATGCTATCAATCATTGGCTTGACCATATCAAAAGAGTGTTTTTAACATAGTTCGTAGTCAATACTTCGGTCAGTTACAACGAAGCAGAGTGTCGCTTCTTCAAAGGGACGCAAGGGAAGTATTTGAAATAGTTGAATACCTGGATTAAGATGCTCTTGTGTGAAAAGCAGGTTATGCAATTACATTGATGTTTGGGGCTACACGAAGTGGAAGGAATTTCAAGGACAGAGGAAGAAAAGGCCCTAAATATAGCCTTCTTATTGAACCTCCTCTAAGTGATGATGAGGGACCAGCACAGGCTTCTCTATAGAGCGTTATTCAGTTGATAAAGGAAGGGTTCCCATGAATACCTCATCCATCGACACTACCTCCATCTTCACCCCCACCTCTTACACCCTCACCGACACCATCGCCACCTCCACCACCATTCAACATGTTGAACTCCATAAAGCTACCTATGTTCAAGGTTGTAAGAAATGAATATCCGGACCAATTTTAGTTCGTTGCGAAGGTTGTATGGGAATATTAGGGTATTGCGGATGATCAAATGAAGAAATCAATGTTGGTAAATGCTTTGAACTACCGCACTCTAACTTGGTACATTAAGTATTGTACTGATAATCCGATGTTCGTGTTGGAAAATATTTAGATTGCGTTGAATAAGGAATTTAGTAGACCTAAGTCTGAGGCACAATCAATTGTGGGATTCAAGGAGATCATGATGAAGCCTTGTGAGACACCTTGGGATTTGGATCATAGATTGAAGTGTACGATCCAAGAAGCTAACATAAATTTGAATGACGGGCAGCACCGTGAGTGGTTTGTGGCCTCACTCCTACCTCATTTAAGTGTTGTGCTATCACAACAAAATATTGGGACCTAGGCGGAAGCTCTGGAAATCGGGATGAGATTACATGAGACACCGAAGCAAGATGCAAATCAGGGGGTTCAAGAGATTCATGTGTAGTTGCATAACTTTTGCCTCGAAATGAAAATTCTGAAAAAAGATAGAACAACTCAGCCAGAGGTGTGCGAAGAATTGTTGTACCTAAAGTACAAAAGCCAAGGGCATGACAAGGATCACTATCCAGTTTTCAAAAATTATGTTACAGCAGGAGGACCCTTTCCTCTGAGGTCAGAAGCTACAGCAGGGCCAAGTACAGGGCCCACACTATGGTGTGCTATCTATCAGGTAGATGGGAAACTCGTGACAGAAAATTACCATTTGCTGCAGAAATTTGTACAAACACCGCAACAACTCTTCTGTAATTTCTATCAATCTATGGGTCATGATCAATGCAACTACCAGAGTTATGAATTAATGATGGACAGGACACCTACATACAAGGTGCAGGCAGAAACATGGCCTCCGAACCAAGGTGTTGGAGGAGTATGAGACGAGTATCAAGGGTGCAGATGAGGTCGAGATGGAGGAGGACCTAGTAGAGGTCAAGGGTAGGCTATTTGTTACAATTGCAAAGGACCAAGACACTATGCATGACACTGCCTGAACCCAACACAACTGCCATGATGCTATTATACTCATTTTGACCATGCAATGGAGGACTATGCTATATTGTTAGCTAAGATACATGAGAAGGGGGCACAACCTCAACAATCAAATAAAAACGTGCAGATGATGAGGGTTGAGCCTTGCGAGGAAGACCCTAAGGTAAATATTGTGTTGCGAAGTGGAGCGACGACTGGTGAGGATAAGGGGAAGAAGCCTGAAGAAGGTGGGTGGGTTTGTAAAGCACCAGAAAAGGAGACCGCATTTGATCTAGAATGTGCAAAAGAAACATTTATGGAAGTGAAGAAAAGTTTTGTTGAGGCCTCTACCTTAGGGAGTCAAGAGAAGCTGACTGAAGAAATGGACCCGTCCATTATTACCACGTTCTTGGAGACCTGCATGAAACTGCTCCATGATAGAAAGGTTGTGAAGGGACTGCAAGAGTTGATCAATAGGTGTGCTGGCAAGGATAACACTAATAGTAGACCCTGCATAATTAGAAATCTTGGTAAGCATAAAGCAAGAACTGGACGTGAGATGAGACTTACCTTGTAGATAGGATAATACGAATTGGACCAAGTTATCTTGGATCTAGGGTCTGACGCAAACATTTTTCCAAAACATACATGGGAAAGAATGAGGAGACCTAAGCTACAGTGGTCTCTGATTCAGTTAAGGATGGTGAATCAGCCGAAAATCATCCCAATGGGGAGGTTGCACAGGGTAATAGTTGATATCGAAGGCGCGAGTGCACTAGCTGATTTTGAAGTGATAGAGATTGTGGATGACAACAATCCCTACCCCGCACCCCTTGGGATTGATTGGGCCACTGACATGAATGGGGCAATCAATCTAAAGAATCAAAAGATGATATTTGAGAAGAAATCACTCTGCGTAGTGGTGTCACTGGACCTTGTCGAAGGACCGTGCTATATTGAACCAGTTTGCGATTATGAAAGTGATGATGATTTGGACCAGATTTACAAAATAATGATGTGGGATCAAGATTGGGTGAATCCGACAGTAGACAAATGTATTGTGTGGGACTGCGATAGCTCCTGCACATTAGATTCATATGAATAATTGGAGCACTAGTAGAATCAACTACATGAAGTATCTACAAAGTGCTATAATATGATGACCAATTCATTGCGATGTGTATCATCAGAGGTAAGAAATCTACCTTACTATGATGGGTTAACTGATGTTGATCAATTTTTGGATGCATTTGAAATGGAAGTACCAGAGAAGCATTACTTCCAGGAATTAGATTGGGCATTGTGTGCTATGCCCGCAAGATGTTGGGGTACACACAAAGATAGTTTTGATGATTGGCGCGAATATAGGAGGATGATGAGGGTATGCTTTGGTCATCCAAAGGTGTGATTAACAGAAAAGTATGATGGAAGAAATGATCCGTGTGACCATTTGGCCAAATGGACTGAAGTGTAGGAGTGAAGCCTCAACCGGAATGGGACCATCTATTTTATTATACCTATGAATTGGTACTTGGAGACTGAACTCCCCCATGGCACTAAAGAATGGGATGTTTTGTGCCAAGGATTTTTTATGACATTTAGTTTTGAGGATGGATTGAGTCTATCGAAAAAGCATTGCAAGATGTTAAGATGACACTTTTTAGGATACCATAGGATCCTCTATATTTGATTCAACCTTATTGGACCACCCAACTGAGCCATGCGCTGGAGTGCTACAATGTCACAGTAGAAGAAGAAGACGAAGACCTGAGGAAGATTAATATCCCAGAGACTGAACGTCACCGTGAAGTTGAAGGAATGCAACTAGAGAACCCAGACATAACCGAGCCGCTCAAAACTAGAGAAGTGAACATTGGCATGGAGGCATAGCCGAAGTTTGCAAATATTGGGCACTATTGGGACAACGTGATAGTAGATAAGGTTACCAAACTACTCTGCAAATATCAGGCTCTATTCCCCATGAAGTTTTCAGATATGAAAGGAATAATAGGAGACCTAGGTGTCATGAAGATCACCCTAAAATCAAACACGAAACCTGTGAAGAAACGACCTTACCACCTCAATCTGAAGTATTAAGAAAGGATCCACTTAGAGTTAGATAAGATTCTTGCGGAAAGTATCATTGAACCAGTCGAAGAATCTGATTTGGTGAGACCAATAGTGGTTTAGGAAAAGAAGCAGAGGGAAGAAATAAGGATATGCGTAGATCTTAGGAAGTTGAATGATGCCTACATGCATGATCCCTTCCCAACTCCATTCACAGATGAGGTCCTAGATAATGTTGGCGGCCAAGAAGCATATTTGTTCACTAATGAATTCTCTGGGCACCATCAGATAAAGATTGCACTGGAGGATAGAAGTAAATGACCTTCGCGGCTGAATGGGGATGCTTCCAGCATACGGTGATGCCTTTTGGGCTAAAGAACATGCCAACAATATTTTCACGTGTAGTCATCATGGCATTCAAGGATTTCATTCACAAATTTTTGGAGGTATACTTTGACAATTGGATAGTGTTTAGATTAGTAAAGCGCAATGCGGCAAGTTTGTTCTTGATGCTAAATACATGCTAGAGGTACCAGATTGCACTCAATCTGAAGAAATGTTTGTTTTGTGTCCCTTTTGGGATCTTGTTGGGCCATGTGGTATGCAAACAAGACTTGATGGTAGACCCAATGAAGATCACAATCATAATCATTTTGTAGGTGCCAAGGAGTGTGAAACAGTTGCGCTCAACATTGGGCCATATGAGATACTATAGGAAATTCATCAAGAGCTATACCCAGATCACTGCACTGATGGAAAAATTACTAAAGAAGGATGTTATGTTCTGTTGGAATGAAGAATGCCAGAAGAGCTTGGATGTGCTAAAGGAGAAAAAGGTCACCGCATCGATCCTAGTCTTCCTGGATTGGAAGAAGGAATTTCATGTACATGTGGACGCATCATGTATTTCACTAGGACCAGTACTGACATAGGCCAGTGAAGGGTACTTGGATCACCCTATAGCGTTCACAAGTAGGAAGCTGTCCAAAGTTGAGAAAAATTATTCCATGACAGAGCGCGAAGGACTAGCTATGGTGTACGTGCTCCAAAAGTTCAAGCATTATTTGTTGGGAAGACATTTTAAGACATATACAGACCATTCTTCATTGAAATACCTAGTCAACAAGTGTGTGTTGGGGGGGAAGATATGCAGGTTGTTGTTTTTTGTTTTAGGAGTATGATTTTGAAGTTATTGTGAAACCAAGACACTTGAATGTTGGACTGGATCATATGTCATGCATTGAAATAGGAGAGGAACCTACTAATTTAGAGGAAGGACTACCTGACGTGTAGCTCTTTGCAATACACATCGCGGGCAACCACCTTTAAGATATTATACACTTCCTGATGAGAAGAACGACCCAGAAGGATATACAAGCCAACAGAAGAAGGAACTTGTGGTGTGCACAGTAGAATTTTATGTCATTATAGGGCACTTTTACAAAATGGGATCAAATGAAATATTGCAATGTTATGTGCCTGAGGTTTACCAAAACAACATCCTCATTGAGGCTCATAGCAAAGCCGCGAGAGGTCATTATGCAGGAAAATAAATAGTGCAGAAGATTCTACGCACTAGGTTGTGGTGGCCGACCTTACATAAGGATTCAAAAGTGTATTGTAGTGCATGTAACTCATGCCAAAGGACTGGATGACCCTTGTGTAGGGATGAGTTGCCACTAAATCCACAAATAACACTACAACTCTTCGAGAGTTGGGCAATTGACTTTGTAGGACAAATTCAACCTCTAGGGAAGAAGACGGGTGTGTGGTACATCATCATTGCGACTGAGTACTTAATGAGATGAGTGGAGGCGCAGCCTGTCACAGACTGTACAAGTACAACAGTAGCTAAATTCATCTTTGAGTATGTACTGACAATGTTTGGAAGTCCAAAAATTTTAATGAGCGATCACGGTATGCATTTTATCAATGAGATGATTAGCATGATGACGGAAGAATTTAAGGTTTACCATCAAAAGAGCATGTCATATCATCTCCAGGCTAATGGAATAGTGGAAACATTTAATAAAATACTAGAGAGCATGCTAACAAAGGTTTGCAATGCTCAAAGAAATGACTAGGATGTTCCCATGCCCATGGTGTTATGGGCTTATAGAACGAATTGCAAGAAGTTGACTGGACAAACGTCGTTCAAACTGGTTTATGGCATGGAATCTGTGATGTCGATGGAGTAAATTGTACCTAGTCTACACATAGTGGAATTCAAAGGAATGGCGGACTACAAAGCCCTAGAGGAGAGGCTCGCATAGCTAATAGAGCTTGAAGAAAATAAATTTCTAGATGGATTCCATCAACAAGTTCAAAAGGATCCGAAAAGGAATATCATGATTGGCACATCAAGCTACACACGTTTAAGGTAAATGATTTAGTTCTATTATATGACAGCACATTTGATAAATTTCCAAGAAAATTTTAGATGCATTGGCTGGGGCCCTATGTCATCAAGGAGATTACCGATGGTGAAGTAGTTCAATTGGTAAAGTTGAATGGAGAGCCATTCCCAAGGAGGGTGAATGGCAGCCGATCGAAGCCATACACTGGAAATTTGGCTACATGACTACATGGTGGAAGCACAGTCTTATCGTTGTAGGTAGCTGAAAGGAGGTGCAGTACTATAAACTACACTGCCCGGGTTGGGGAGATGCATGATTGGGGAACTGTGTGGAATGAAGGAATGTCACAGTGTCAGCAAAAACGCACAGGGAGTTGTGCTATCCAAGATGGGACCACGCAAGGCAGTTGGAAAGTGACTGTTATGGTCACTATTCATGACTTGATAGTGGGAAGATGGCTAAATGGAGCGTGGGGGCAAAATTTAAGTCAAAATTTAAGGGAAAGATCTTAAAGACTCTCGTGTGAACACACTGGAGCTAAGAAAGTGGGTAAAAGGGGTGGATAAGGCTATCTATTAAACATGTTGTGGGTACTGCATTACAACTGCATGCCCATAACCATGATAGTGATCAAGCAGCTGATGTGCTTGGTGAACGATGGGTGCCTATGGCTAGAGGAGCCAATACCGATCACTAACATGATGATCCATAGGATCACTCAGCTATCGCATGTAGGAGAAAATTCGGCCATGGCATTTGGTGGAAAGACAGGTGAGCACGACCTCGCTAAAGCAATGAAGGATAAATTTAAGCTCACTAAGAATTCACGTGGCTACTTGTTTTGGAGAATTTGGTATCTACGGATAAATACTAATTCCCTAGCTAAGTAGTTGTATCTAGAACAATTGTTTAATGTTTTTTAGACTTTTCCAGTAAGTAATAGATAAGATGAGAAGACCTACTTGTAGTTCTGCTTTCCTCTCGTCTCCCTTGTATCAATCTCGTCGTTCCTTCCCATACTTAAGATGCTTGAGAAGTACCTATCAACACAACAAAAAATAGAGAATTGATCAAAGCACATGATCTATTGAATAGAAGTGAAAGGAATCAGATACAATTCACACATATAAGCATTATGAAACAATACAAACATATGGGAGAAAGGTTCAAACACTTTATTAGATAGAAGAAGAAATTACAACCATTGGTGTCTAATTCAAAGCCATTCCTCCAGCTTGGATCCCAACCACATCACATCAAAAGCATGACAAACTTGTAGCATTACAATACTTGCTTCAAAACCAAATCTCATAGCAATATTATCTCCTTACAATTCAACGTAATCCAGCCCCTGATCACTTAGATGAGTGGTCAATTTCTAGGAAGATGAAGGAGCCTTTGTTATAATTGGTGGCATTGAATGGCATTCCATACTTAGAATTAGTTCCATGGGGGAAGGGATGAGAGGATAGGATTCACCTTAACTCATTTCTCATCAATTTTCGAGCTCACAGGATTTTATAAGTGAGGGAAACTTTTAGATGACTCCAAAAGATAAGAATATTCCCCAAACCCTATGTGAATTTCGCTCATTCTCACCCAGTGCAGGTGAAAGGAAGCCTAAGTGCTCTACAGAGCACCCTGGTAGTGGACTCCACTACTCCGCAGTGCACCTTTACAAGGGCTTACCTGTGCTAGTCCCTCTAGAGGTTATTTCTGGATGTCTTCAAGTCATGAAATTTTCTGGGAAGGAGGCATCCAAAGGGGTAACTTGTCTAGGGCATGAAGCAACTGAAATTAGGGTTTGATGAGCCCTAAAACACTAATCTAGATGGTGGGATTGATGTGCCCAAATGGATCTATAATAGCTACCCGCTAAAGCATGAAGTCAGAAAAAATTCCAATTTCGAATGAAATTCTTTACGATGTGATGAGGAGGTATCGAAGTGGAAGGTGACCTACATCAATTACAATACATATAATATGATATTTGATTTTACATGAATTTCTAAAGGAAGTCATACCCATGCTCAGCTTATAACTTTCATTACATGTACATAAACAATTGTCTACAGATATAGACCCATGATTGGAATGACCATCAATGTAAATCCATTGTACATATGATTTAGTACTCCTGAAATTGCAGCCCGAATGGATGAAACTAGATCTAGGGTCTTCTATCTCATTTAACCATTCACTCAAGTACGAGTCTAACCATGTGAATATGTGATCTGAAGTCGAACATGGGAAAACACCATCTAACCAACCAATGATGTATGTTGTTAACAGATGCAAGATAAATCATCGATAATGATAATGATCCTTAAGTTACTTCAGTACATTCTACATGGTGTCAATGGATGATTTGATGTTGAACAACATATAAAGTATTTCGGTTGAAGGCCATTGATGTATGCCTATCAGCAGAAGCAATAAACTTGCCATTGATTCATGTAAGCCTCAAGGTACTGGAAGGGTGTTTCTATGTCAACTTCTTAGATAATGTGATGATCTTGACAAGAAGTGACTCGTCGCAAGAGGGTCTTCATGTATCCCACATGAATGAAACAAAATAAGTGTAGTGATTTTAGAGATGGAATTTGACTGACGACACAAGGTTCAGGAATGGCGGTCATGAAAATTAAGTTTTATGGTATTGCAAAGGATGAATTTTGACTAAATAACTTCTCTTGAACATATCAGCCACACTAAATGAATTGGCAGCATTGACCCAAAAGCAAAGTAATGGATGGTGTGATATACCATAGGTATGATAACCATCAAGTAGATCACCCAACCCAAATAGTATGAATGAATTCGCAGCATTGACCCAAAACCAAAAGTGATGGATGGTATGATAGACCAATGGTGTGATAACCATCAAGCTAATAGCCCAACCCAGATAGTCATGGTGATGGAGTGAAAGTGTCATGTTCAAGAGCGACCTGCTACCATAAAGTGGTTTTCCCCTTTTTCCCATTTTCCCCAGTCATTGCTAACCAGTACCTATTTATCTTTATCAAGCTTGGGCACAATAACATATGCTTGTTGTATAATTTCACCCTTTGGGCGAATCCATCACTATTTGATGTTTTAACGAGTCTAGCGAAGGTGAAACTCGATCTTGTGTAGATGGACAAGTTTTTCGCTATTTGATATTTTAGCGAGTTTAATGACAAAGATAACTTCATCCTTTTCATGTTTAGAGAGTTTGAAAAGGTAAAAAATGAAAACTCCACGAGTTATTTTTCATAAATTAATCTCTCAAGCCCAAAAAAGTGTAAAATAATATAAGAGAGATATCATTTCCAATCCGTTAACGAGGTAGAAAGGACAAGCGCTCGGTAATAATTTCATGTTTAGAGAATCTTAAAAGAGCTTAAAGAGGACTCCATTTTGAGGAATGAGTGGTGTCTAAGGTAGCAACTGGTTCCGATGATGTTGGAGCTTCTCAAAACATGTTGATCTATGTGAAGAGGTTGTCTAATAAGACCATTCATTGCAATTGTTCCTCAAAAAATGGTAAAAGAACCAAGTGAAAGCATTTGATCAGAGAAAGGGATGGTGGCGATGGGATGAAAATAACCAAGGGTCATATAATGAAAGAGGTTCATAGAATGGAAATCACGAGGGTTAAAATGGAGATAGGTTCATTTTTACACAAGCTTGAACCATGGGGAACTATGCTTGGATTTAGTTTCATTTTTACACAAGCTCAAAACGAAAAAATATGCTTGGATTCAATTTCATTTTTATACAAGCGTGAAATGAAAGACTATGCTTGAGATTGGTTTACATGCCCCCAACATGATGAAAGGGAGAGTCTCTTGTAACAATATGGAAGTCATTGTGGTGAAGCAGGACGGGTATCCAACACCTTTTTGGCTTTGTCCGGATAGGGACAAAGGTGAATGGAGTGATTCCCTTCACATAACCTATAGGGAAACATAACTTTACCACTAGGTGTATGCCCCCCAAGCTTCATTACATTCACCTAAGTAGACTACTCGTGGCTATCAGGTGGATGGAAAGAATGTTCGTTTACGAGATCAAGTGAAAGACTCGACTGGCATTTTTCGAGATCTACTCAAAGACTTGACTTGGAAGTTGGGACCTAGTTTCATTTTTTAATGAGCTCGACACAAGATAGGGAACTCTACTCAGATTCCTTATTTCATTTTTTTAATGAGCTTGACACAAGACAAGGAACTATGCTCATATGGTTTGTTTCATTTTTTAACAATCTTGACACAAGAAAAGGAACTATGCTCACGCCCTTTGTTTCACTTTTTAACGAGGTTGACACAAGACCAAGAACTATCGTCATTGGCATGTTTCATTTTTTAACGAGGTTGACACAACAAAATAACTATCCTCATGGGATTTGTTTCATTTTTTAATGAGGTTGAAATAGTAAAAGAACCATCCTCATACTCGTTGTTTCATTCTTTTAATGAGATTGACACAATATAAGGAACTCTCCTCGTGGACCTGTTTCACTTTTTAACGAGGTTGACACAGTAAAAGAACTATCCTCATATTCCTTGTTTCATTTTTTAACGAGGTTGACACAAGACAAGGAACTATCCTCATTGGAGTTGTCTCGTTTTTTAATGAGGTTGACACAGTAAAATAACTATCCTCATATCCTTTCTTTCATTTTTTAACAAGGTTGACATAAGACTAGGAAATATCCTCATATTCCTTGTTTCATCTTGTAACGATCTTGACACAAGGCAAGGAACTATGCTCATGGACCTATTTCATTTTTTAACAAGGTTGACACAGTAAAAGAACTATCCTCATATTCCTTGTTTCATTTTTTAACTAGGTTGACATAAGACCGGGAACTATCCTCATATTCCTTGTTTCATTTTTTAACAAGCCTGACACAAGACAAGGAACTATGCTCATGGACC
The DNA here is from genome assembly GCA_000404065.3 of Pinus taeda. Classification (NCBI taxonomy): domain Eukaryota; kingdom Viridiplantae; phylum Streptophyta; class Pinopsida; order Pinales; family Pinaceae; genus Pinus; species Pinus taeda. The sequence goes on from APFE031349472.1 coordinate 188,319, forward strand.
TGTTTCATTTTTTAACGAGGTTGACATACTAAAAGAACTATCCTCATATTCCTTGGATCACAACTCATAAGAGGTCATGAAGGAGAGATCTAGTTCCAATTCCCTCAGTACATGATGTACAACATCACTGGATTGATCGTCAGTTGATGTAGGTATGGAATGGGTTGCCACATAATTAACTCATGGGGACCACTTAGGGGAGATGGTTGACTAGAAGCCATATTTGGACTTGGAAATTAAAGCTAGTCAACGGTGACAATTCTACCTTCATGCTGGAAACACATCACTTGAAAGAGTATTGAAACAATATCTCACATGTCATAAACATAGTCGAGCCCTAGAAGTAAATTTTAATCTAAAGGTCCTACGACTACCATCACATTTAGATAAACAATTTTTCCTCCCAAAGTAATAGGTAGCTGAGGGAGGATCCCTAATGGTTGACTGGCTCCTCTGTTAAAATCCAATAGATTTTGGGTAACAGGCACAAGCGGCGGTGAATCGAGCACATGCCAAGCAGTTGAGGAAAGGATAGTTACAGATGCACCTTCATATATAATAGTACCAAATGCGATCATATGACAAACCTATACTATGATATGGAAAGGCACATAAGAAGGAAGATGGAATCCTGCCAGTCGATTCCAATCAAAGAAAGTGACTAGACTACTTGGAGGAATGGGAGAATTAACCCCTTGAGTTACGAGAGTGGGAGGATTTTCTTCCTGTCTTGATGGAATAGGAGGACTGCCCCCAAGCTCATTAGAATCTGAGGAAAAGAAAAGAGCCTGAGTGGTATCATATTCACTCTCTTCGGGAAAGGTACAATTAGCTGAAGGTGAAATTGGGTCAACTGTTACCTCAACCTGTTGATTTGGGTCAGGTATAGACTCATCGGATTCTCCTTCAGAGAGAGTGGGTTTGACCGATGGTTGATTTGAGTTAGTCAATTCATCAACTAGTGAAGGATTAAGGGAGAGTCTCTTATAACCAGATGGAAGTCATTGTGATGAAGCAAGATGGTTATCCAAGACCTTTTTGGCTTCATATAGATAGGGACAAAGGTGAATGGGGTGATTCCCTTCACATAACCTACAGGGAAACTTGACTTTACCATTCATTCCTTGAACTTTACTACCACTAGTTGATGGTGTCTCACCAACATGATCTCCAAAAGTTGATGACATAGGATGATGTGAACAAGAAGACCATTCTTCTAAGATGTGAGGAATATTAGGACAATTTCAAATAAGATGGTCTCCCGAACAAAGTTTGCATGGATATCGAACTTTTTGAGGCTTGATGGATGGTTTCTCATCATATGTTGCATTCAAAGCAATGGTTGCTTGTTTGCCTCTCTGCTGAATTTTATTCTACTTCTTCTTCTTCCCTTTGTTCTTCTTCTAAGCCACCTCGTTACTAGTACCAATACTTTCACCAAGCAAAGAGGAAGAAGGGGAGGAAGAAACAACTTAGGAAGAAGGCAAAGGGTCAACTTTAGGATCAACTGGAGATTGATTTTTTCCACTTGGAGGTGTACTTGATTGCGGAGAAATCATGACATTTTGAACCAAGGAGGCTGAAAACACCATATTGGCAAGCCAATGGTTACTCCCAAAAGGGACAATGTAGCCATATAAGGAGCACCAATATTTCTGAAAGGAGGAAAAGGACTAGGATTCCCATTAAAAGGAATTCCTTGATCGGTCGACTATGGATTTGTCACCATATGTTTCAACCTAATATCAACTAAGGAGTGAGGATGGAGGATGTTACTGCAGTCAATTAATTTCATTTTAATCAAAGTAACATAACAAAACAAAAAGGGATAATCTAGACTTACCAAGCAACTGTGAACTGCAGAATAGCTCCCAACAAACCGAGAAGTATGGGTAGGCAATCTCCCCAAACACTGTGTTTGGTGTATCACAGTGTATAAGGCATCCGACTCAATTACCTAAGGATGGATAGAAATTTAGTGTTTTCCTCCCATATATACCCAAAATTACGTGGAGGCCCAATGCATATAAGCGTTGTCTAATGCAAAACTGCACAATGAGAGCATTCCCATATACTTTGCATATTGTAACACTGCCCTATATACCTTAAGGTACATGGATGAGCTATGACATACCCACGTACACGGAATGAGTTATCACACTTAGGATGTATTGCAGACAAGTTAGCGACAATTGCTTTATTTTACGACGTCGGAACACGTCTCTAGCCTAGAACCATTAAATGTTTTTCATTAGGTCACAATGCTGCATTAGGTAAATTCAAATAAATTTTAAGTTGATCTTCTTTAGAATTTTTCTTTCAAGGTTCACCACGTGATTTATGTTTGCAATTCCTAAAATGCAACTAATATGATAAGCATTATTTTCATTCAATTAAACAATGAAAACCTTAGGTAGTAGGGATAGAGCAATCAGATCTTTGACAAAGAGAAAAGAGCACATCTAATGAAATTTCCCTAGCTATTCCTTTCAAGCATTCACAAACTACAATATGAACGATGCAAGTTTTTCTTTTCGAATCCCTTAATGTTATGATGAACAAAAAAGGAAATATGCATATATAATCAATCAATCTTTAATAAGAATGAAGACTTTGATGATAGTTCTGTTTCGAAGGAAAATAAGACTTTACAACACTTTCTTTCGAGTGAAGATTATTCAACTATATTCTAACTTTGATTATAGACTGATAATAACAAAGAAAACATTTAAGAAACATTAATCAATCAAATCAAAGTAGGGCTAGACAAGGAGATAAAAGCTTGTCCTCTGAGACATGACATTCATTGATCAATCAACAAGCAAACAAACAAAGAAAGTTTGGTAAAACACTCAATCCAAAGATGATTTTCCCTAAGGTGGATCATCGTAGGTAAAAGAGGGCCTAATTGCATTTCAGAGCACTGTCTCTCACTCAAAGGTGTTCTACAGAGCATTATCCCCTGACCAAGCCTGTGTTGATTCTTGACAAGCCACTCAAGAGTCTTATAACCTCAATTTTTTACCAAATTCAATGCAAAAGGGTTGAAATACAATCAATGAACATAAGCAGGTTCTGCAAAGATGTCCTAGGAGGTGGATAAGCTACTAGGAAAGGTGATCTTCCCTAGCATATTCGCTAATTTGTTTTGGAGAATTTGGTATCTATGGATAAATACTAATTCCCTAGATAAGTAGTTGTATCTAGAACAACAGTTTAAAGTGTTTTAGACTTTTCCTATAAGCAATAGATAAGATGAGAAGATGAGAAGACCTACTTGTAGTTCCACCTTCTTCTTGTCTCCCTTCTATCGATCCTATCACTCCTTATCATACTTAATACACTTGAGAAGTACCTATCAACACAACAGAAAACAAAGAACTAATCAAAGCACATGATCTATTGAATATAAGTGAAAGGAATCATATACAATTCACATATATAAGCATTATGAAACAATACAAACATATGGGATAAAGGTTCAAACACTTTATTAGATAGAAGAAGGAAATACAACCATTGGTGTCTGATTCAAAGCCATTCCTCCAGCTAGGATACCATCCACATCACATCAAAAGCATGTCAAACTTGTAGCATTACAATACTTACTTCAAATCCAAATCTCATAGTAGCATTATCTCCTTACAATTCAACATAATCCATCCACTGATCACTTAGATGAGTGGTCAGTTTATATGAAGATGAAGGAGGTTTTATCATAAATGGTGGCATTGAATGGCCTTCCATACTTAGAATTAGTTCCATGGAGGAAGGGATGAGAGAATAGGATGCACCTTAACTCATTCCTCATCCATTTTTGTGCTCATAGGAGTTGATAAGTGAGGGAGCCTTCTAGATGACTCCAAAAGATAAGAATATTCCCCAAACCCTATGTGAACTTCGCTCATTCTCACCCAGCGCAGGTGCAAGGAAGCCTAAGTGCTTTGTAGAGCACCTTGGCAGTGGACTCAACTGCTTTGCAGCACACCTTTACAAGGGCTTACCTATGCTCATCCCTTTAGAGGCTATTTTTGGATGTCTTCAAGTCATGAAAATCTCTAGGAAGGAGGCATTCAAAGGGGTGTTGAAGCAACTGAAATTAGGGTTTGACGAGCCCTAAAACACTGATCTAGATGATGGGATTGATGTGCCAAAATGGATTTGTAACACTACTCCATCACTAGCATAACCAACCGCGTGGTCAGGGTAGCCACTCAGATTTGGGAAGGAAAGATTATGAGAAAGTGTCGCACCAATGAAGTGTCAGCATCACTAGTGTCATTAGCATCTCAGTGTGTAGAGGTTGTACATTTCAACTAGGTGTGCTACCTTTGCAATGAGTTCCTCACAAACTATAGAGAGGTGCATGATCAAAGAAAAATGTTTCACTATGCATGGTTGTTGCTATCCATAGTGTTGGTCACGTGGGATTTAGCAGAGGATAGTAAGTTTCCTCTGGTCACATAGGACCTACTAGAAGCAGCGAAGTTCGCTTCACTCTAGGCTATGAAGGACCCCCAAAGGGCCAATGACAGCAAGGTATTTTTGATTTTGATGGAGATGAGTATCCACATGACCATCAACCACAAGTCCCGATTGTCGCCAACAGTTTTTAATCAGCTGATAGAGTAAGAGTTCAAGGAAGACTTCCACCATGTCTCCAAGTGTGCATGGAAGGATCCTGAAAAAAGTGGTATGACCTTCTATACCTGGCCACAGACGACACAATTGTAGCATCCCTTGACTGCTGGCTGGCAGATTGGCGCATTGCTTCAAACTTGACAGCTGGGTCTAGTAAGTTTGTAGGAAAGTGAAAAAAGGAAGAGGCTAGGTTTAAGATGGAACAATTAGCCGAGGAAAGGAAGAAGGAGGATGAGGATAAAACCAAGGTAGAGTGCACTGCCACGAAGCAAATAGGAGGACAGGAAGAAGAGGAGGAGTGCAGCTCCGACAGGAGTCAGAAGTCCCCTTCCTCGGAGGAAGAGGAGGAAGAAAAACAATTAGAGTAGGGAGGAGTGGACCTGGAGACTACTCCATTTTGGATTAAGCGTACCAGCAAACAAGTGAAAGTAGGGCTATGGAAGAAGTCTAGGGCTAGCAAGACTTCCCTCAACCCAATCACCTTGACTGAAGGTGATTTGAAAGACATTGGTGATGTGGTAAGGGATGCGATCGTGGACCTGCTGTAGCAACAGAAGCAAGCCTTGGGCGCCATTCATATAGGTCTGCATGAGCTGTAGATCTAGGCAATATAGGTACAGACCAGTGTGGGATGGAGCAATGCGGGGTCAACTAGTTTTGCACCTGGCACCTTAGGAGCAGCAAGGATGGTGTGCGCATTGGATCCCTAGGCAATAGCACTGCTGGACAGAGCACTAACTACAGAAGCAGAAGCTTACAAGGCCATTGTCAGCTCCCTCAAGGGGGTTGGACTCAAATTTTCCCCGCTTCCAAGTGAATCCCTTCACACTTCATAGGATGGTGTGATCATGGAATTTTGGGCCCACAAATAGCATGCGCTACGCGTTATTAGTGATCAGAGGGTGAACAATGCTAATATGCCTACATAGAAGAACTCCGCTATTGATCTCTTTAAGGCCATCACAGACAAGAATGAGTGCATGACCAAGGTAGTGGTTGAGGGATGCAGGTCCGTCCCAAAACTGGACATTCCCGAAGATGAGCCAGTAGATGTGAGATTTTGGAAGCTCACTATCGGAGTGCGCGAAGAAAGAATTGAGTTGGCAAAGGTTTAGTTTTAACTAAACCTTAAGATTGTAGAACTTGATTTGAAGGCCTAGCCTTCAACTCTGCCAGAAGTCAGAGAGCAGCACGAGGCAACTGTTAAGGATACAACAATAAATAGTGCAACAAAGGATTGCACTATGCTCTTTGAGTAGTCGCTCGAAGTAGTCACCAGCTTACAGGAGGATCCCAATGTGCAAAGGTTGGAAACAGAGGCACGAGAGTTACAACAACCATATGACGAGGTTAAAGCGATGGCGTGCACCAATGCCATTACCCAAAGGCTAGCAGAGCTGCAGAAAGCAAAGGCGGTGAAAGAGAAGGTGGACACAACATAGCATAGGGAAGCATTATTGAAGGATCGATTAAAGCCTTGGCTAGATGAAGCATATGTGCTCACCACCGCCATTGAAGGAAAACTGGCTAGTCTACAAGAAACGCAGCAGAAGGTACAAGTAGATGGCACAAGGCCAGCAATGGAGCAGCTGGTCGAGCAAATGAAGAAGGTGGCAACACAGTGCACCACCGAAGTCATAGTGGTACTGGTGGATTTAGGAGGTCTTCGCGATAAGATCTCTGCTCCAGCAAAGTGACTCAAGGGCGAGTCACCAGATTTGTGGTGGGGGCCTCTTGGGAATGGGTCCCCTAGGGTAAATTTTGGTGTTAAAATCCCAATTTTTAGGGCAGAAAGCCCAAATTTTGTAGTAAAGAATGTAAAGCCTCTGCACTTTGTGGCCACGAGGCACGAAGATGTAAGCAATCAAAAAGGGTTACCACCCTTAGTCTAGATAGTTTGTGTTGGCTTGATGATATCTGCCCTTGGTTCGCAGACCATGGGATTATATAAAAAGGAGTCTTAGAAGAGTCTAAGGGAGCTAAGTAATAAGTTTTGGTAAAGTTATGAGTAAGTTTATGGGTCTGTGAGAGATAAGAGTGAAGAGTATTAGCGTAGGAAGAGGCTCTGTATCTGAGTGCATAGAGGCCTAGAGTAGAATTTCATAGTTGAGTGCATGGACCCCTGTAGCTGTGTGCGCAAGGTAGTCAGAGTCTGTACTAGAAATCTGGATTATCAATAAAGAGAATTATTCTAGAATTATCTGTGTATGTGTTATTTTACTTATGTTATGAACATTGTGATTATGTTATGTTGAATACTAAGGTTATGAGTTAATGCTATATTGATGCGTGAATCTATGTATTTTACTTTGTCATATGAATGCAAGTAAGAATATATGTTTACCTGAAGATAATCGTAATTCATGTTAAAGTTAATTTATTCTTAAGTGAATCTGAGTGAATATAGAAGTAGAGTAATTACAGAGGCACGTAAGTGCCTGATATATCTATTTAGGGTCCACAAAGGATGATCGAAGACTTTCGCAAAGGCTTCAAGGATGAATAATGGATGTACTTTGATAAGCCCTAAAGGGCTTATCGGCTTGCGTGAAGGAAGGGTTAGGGAAAACAACCGACATTGTAACCATCTGAGGCTGTAGAAACTTGGTTTCTGCATCCCCCCATACTACTTTGGGTGAGACTTCAATCTGCACTCCACGGATTGATGCCGAAAGGGCTAGCAGTGTAGGGCTTTGCTTGGCTACTTATTGCTGAACCTGGGTCAAGGCCCATCAAGCCAACAATAATTTTTAGAAAAAATATTATCTTTAGAAGAGCAACAAAAATGGGTCACAAATATGTTGGGTTATGACTTTGAAATCATCTAGAAAAAAAGGAAGAAAAATGTTGTTGCCGATGCACTCTCAAGAAAGGATGAGGATGTGGAAGCATTGTTTTGTGCCATTTCTATTATCTGACTAGATTGGATAAATGAAGCAAGGGATAAATGGAAAAATGACGAAGAAGTGTGGGAATATATTCAAAAGTTGCAGCAAGATCCCAGTACATATGATACATTTAGCTAGAAAAATGATTTGTTATGGTACAAAGATCGCTTATACCTCTGTAATAATTACCAAATCAAACAAAATATTATTCTAGAATTACGCACCTCTCCCTTAGGAGGGCACTCATGCTTTTTAAAAAATTACCATAGGGTTAAGGTAAATAATAGAATGAAAGAATAGGCAGATCAAGATCACAATGAAATAATTTTTGATGTAGGTGACTCTGTATTTCTACTACTACAACCATACAAACAAATGTCCCTCAAGAAAGCTAAGAAGGATAATAAATTATCACCAAAGTATTATGGTCCATATAAGGTGTTACAAAAGATTGGTACTATGGCATACAAATTGGAGCTTCCTACATCTTCATGAGTGCACCCAATTTTCCATGTGTCATGCTTAAATAAGGTTATAGGTGACAAGCTCCTAGTTCAAACAATATTTCTAGAATTTGACAAGGAAAGAAAAATCATATTGGAACCTAAAGAAGTCATAGAAACAAGAAATTGACAACTACAAAATTGATCAATTTCAGAGTATCTCATCAAGTGGAACTACTTACCCACTGAAGATGGCACATGGGATGATGAGAATTTTATACAGGAGCATCTATAACCACTCAAGCATTGAGGATAACAATTTTTTGAAGGAGAGGGGCATGTTAGGTCCCTATACTACTATTGTAGCCCCTTATTGTTATTAGTGCAACCCCCTCATTGTATTGTTGTGCCCATATAGTCCCCATATTGTTATTATTTTTCCCCTTAGAAACCCACTATTTTTATTGTTTTTCCCTTAGAATATTATTGTTATGTTGACTCTAATTATATTGTGACCCCTTTGACCCCTATATATAGAAAGGAGGTCTTGTCATTTGTATCATCCAAGAATTATTCATTTGTGTAATGCAAAGGAGGTTCCCCCCTCGAAGAGGCTGATTTTTAAGTCGTTTATCTATCTTTATTTCTATATTGTGAGTTGGTTGCATAACAAACTCAATACCATTCCAATATGTAAACTAAATGAAGCATGTAATTGATTTTACAATTTTATGAAAACTAGCTAGAAGAAGGGTAAAAAAACCTTATTTTTCCAAGTGATAAATAAAAACCTTAGTCTTTGCTAATGATATTTTGATATTCACCAAGTTTCTACGAATGCAAAAGCACAAAAAATAACTCAAAAAAACAGAACTATGGATATGAAAGAAAAAGGCATTAACTATGGCTTATCAAACTAGGTAAGAAACAATCTCACACACAAAAATAAAGTTTCAATTTACAAATCAATTCAAGAAGCCAACAAACATACACCTACAATGATCTGCAAGGGAAAACAATCCAAAGAATAGATAAGTGACCAAGACCTAAAATTCCACACAACTTGGTTTTCGTTGCAATTCCTCAATAAAATATGTCACAAATACTAACCAAACAAATTACATCAGTTTCTTAATGTAAAAAAATAAAATAAGTATGAATCAACAATGAAGGAAATCAATAGGAAAAAACAACCTTGCACAAAACAAAACAAAGTAGAAAAATGAAGTACACCTCGTAAATGACAAGGAATATGTAACATATTTAGACCATATATAATCAGTCATAGGTATAAAAACATAGATATAAGACTCATAGAAGTATATAATCTAAATATCAGTAAAAAAAACTTGACTTTGAGAGGCCATCACTCCTAGAAAGAGATAACATTGTATACCAGTCACTATGAGAAAGATGGTAGGGAGAGACTGGATCTTACAGTGACCCTTTAACCCACATATAGGTATAAACTGGCTTCCAAAATAGAAAAGTAAATAAAATCATCTCTTAGACATGAAAGATAATGAAGAGATTAAGCTTGAAAAAAAATCATAGAAGGTTGAAATCAAGAGACAAACACTTAGAAACAATTAAAAATTAGGGATACCAAAGAAGGAAGGAGAACCAAGTCACTATGTATTTCTCCCTAGTGGAGTTACTAGTTCTATTTGTTTGATTTATGCTTAGAAACAAAAGAGTTATTTCCCCATAAATATCACCTTAGGATATGCCAAATAGTTTGTGAAGGAGTAAATAAAATCTCCTAGCTATAATGTAATAACAAGCCATATACTTAACTGAAAAGGTTATAGATGATTGTATCTTAGTATCCTAGCATACTGGTATAGGTTGCAAACCCCTCCTAATAGCTAAAAAGCATACATCTACTAGGATATTCCACTCCAACTCCATAATCCATACCACTACACACATGCATAAATAACAAGACAAGGATTTCCTCTACATAAGGAATGTTAGTATGCACCATAAACTAATATAGAAAATAAATCACATTTCTGAAATATATACAAATATTTAATGGTGACAAAAAATAATTTTACATTTATATAGTAGAAAAAATACATAAATAAGTTTATACATTGATTGAAATATGAGCTCTTTTCTGATCCATTAGTTCTCCTCTTCCCTCGACTTACAATCAAACTAAGCTCATTTAAGACGCAACATAACAGTGTTTTGGTGATATTTTACCAGCATTACTTAGTTATCTCTCTATGTTTCTTCCTTCTCACTCTTGAGAGGGTCTTACTAAATAGTCCTTTCCTAAATGTAGGAGGATGTATCTAGAGACCTAGTGCCAAGAGAATTTAGGAAACCTCTGCAATTATTTACCCTTATTGAACTCATGATAAGATAGGTCAAGTTGATCTCCTTGGGAAAGAATTCTTCTAGACTTTTGACCTCCATCGCTCCCATGAAAAGGAAAATATGTATATTAGGTGATAGGATTTACACATGCGTTGAGAAATGGGTACAAAATATTTCAATGTTGTGGGAGTGATGGGCTTCTAAATGACTTCAAACAAGGAGGAGAAGGTGTACATTCAATACAAAAATTGAATTAAGTTGGCATGTGGTTCCTCTCACTAAAATGAAGTGGAAAATAAGGTTATAAAAAGTATTAATTTTCATTATTCTTCAAAAGGTTAATTTCCATGCATCCTTACATCTCTATTTGAATGGCCATCTTGAGGGATCCTAAGAGGTTTTAGTGAACTAATTTCATATACAGAATCTAAGGAGTAGTCAACAACAAATTCCCTATTATATTTCTCGACTACTATTACGATTAATTCATCACCATTGATGTTTATCACTATGATAGAATTGATTTTCATATGGTTTGGAGTTGGTGTTACCCCTAAGGTCCAATGGGTTGATATATATAGTGGGAAAACCTATCATAACTCAGTTGTAAAACCAATATTTGGGATAACCATCATTGGATGCTATCAAAAAATTCATATTGACTCATTACTATTATTGAAGGAAAACCATACCACTTGTAATTACCCACTAGTGGTCCATAAGGGGGCAAGATTTCACTCCTACTAGATGCCTCTGCTTATTTGGCCATTAACATGTTTGCTTACGTCAGAGGAAGATGAGCTCTTGGCCAAGTAGAACAAGTTTTAGGGCAAACATTAGGAAAAGCATCTTGTGATGATTTTTAATTTTTTTAAACATAAATTTTATAAATATTTGTGTATATGCTACATCATAAAAATAAATTCTAATGATATGCATGTAGAGCTAACTTGACTAGATGGGTTCCCTAGGAACCATTTCATAGGAAAGGATGAACCAACTGAAGGAGTCGATGTTGTAACAACCCCTGGTTGATTTTCCAAGTAAATAAAATAAGACCAAGGCCGTGGGACATGTATTCCAAGTTGAATGTTGGGTAAAACATAGTGATGGGTATCACTGGTTCTTAATAAATGCCTATGGAAATTGGTAAAGGAAAAGTGGCAATAATTGGAATTTCATTTATGAAAATAAAAGAAAATAGGAGGAAAGGGAGGTGAAGAGACACATATTTGCATGAGATGGAAATTAAAGGAAAAATGAAGGAAAATGAAGAAAATAGAGGGCTTAATGCTAAAAACGCTTATTAGGACCAGTTCACAACTTTTGTCAGTTTAGTATTGGAGCTCTCCTTTCATTCTCTCATTCTCTCATACTATACTATTGCACACTTAGATAATTCCTGGAGCATCCTTGGATCACTCTAGTATTCACTTGGATTTCAATAAAGAAGGTGAAGGAAAGAAGGAAAGTGAAAGGGAATAGTTGGATCAACAACTACAATTAGACTACTTTCTAGTTGATAGGTTGAGTTAGTGATTTCCTTACTGACTTCAAGATGCATGGTATATGCATGTCATTTTATGGTTATGTGTTTTCATTGGTATGGATATTTTCCTTGATTAATAGTGGTTCTAGACTTACCTTACCAATTTTGGGATAGCCATGGTGTTGTAGATTCTTCCACTTGTGTTTCTTTTTATGCGTGATCACGTTCCTTATGGTTGTGGGTTGGAACAAATGCTCTAGAATCCCTCAAACAACTTTGGTTGAGTTACTAGTCCTAGAGCCTAGGTTGGGACAAAATCTCTAGAATCCTTTGTGCATTGAGTTACTAGTCCGTGTAGTCAACTTAGACAAATGCTCTAACCCTGGAAGGTTGTGGTTTGAGATACTAGTTCCATGAGCCCTAAGAAGATTGTATAGTGATCCAAATTTAAATAGGAAAGAAAAAAATTATAGATATAACCATAAATATAGAAATGCAACAGAAATAAAAATTCATTTCATTAATATCAGAATACTTAAATATGCTTACAAACAAAAGGGAAATAAACTAGCTCAAGCGATGATAGCTTTTCTCTTAGAAGATATTTTGTGGCTAAGTGCATATGAAATATCTTACAATGAGGCTCAAGGGCTTATTTATTATTGAACAACAAAGGAAAACCCTAACCCCAGGAGATGTAACACTAAGAGTTTGCCGGGGCCGCTGAGGTTAGTTGGGCAACCAACTTCCTAGGGTCTTAACTTGGTCATACTATCTCATTTGGTGCCTACAATACCTTTTTGGAAAGGTCTCTCCAATTAATACAAGATTTGCAGCAGGCTATGGGCCTACTACGAAAATGTTAGGACCTAAAGAACTACTAAAAATAGTAAATGTTGAAATAAACAAGGAAACATATGAAATTGATTTGATTTCTTGGTGGAATATATGGATGGCCACTAATATCCACCTGAATCAATCCTCCCTCCTTAGGAAACAATGGTCGTTATTATGTGCAGGGCCTCCATGAGGTGAGGAAATTTCTATTAAAGGTCCCTGCTAACCCACTTTCCTTGGTGAAAGAGTTGGCCTTCTTTGATAACTTGATATAGTTGGATCCTCTATTTTTTAGTGTTATTAATCTATGTATCCATGATCTAATTAGATGTGGCTTGTTCCATGCAATTTGGGTTCAACTCTATTAATGTGAGTTGTTCTGCAATGTCGGATGTGTCCAACAATGTTGGAAACTATAGTCAAAGGTAGTCTACATTTAACACTAGGTGCAGACCAAGGAATGGTGGAATGCTTAGCTTGAAGGAATTGTCCCCCCATAACCTTGGTGATGGTTTATGTCGCATATGGGAGCAGGTGAAGCTTGCGGTGGGGTCGAGTGAGGCATTACTTCTATAAATGTATCTGAACTTTGTCGCCCACTTGGAACCTGTGTGGAACCCGATGTTCATCATGGTGTTTCTTGTATTTATCGTTAGGTCTATCCAATATATCATGGACATATTGGAGGATGTCTTGAATGCACTTAATGAAGTTGTTAGCCCTATCTACATCAGACTAGACGTGAGCTAAATCTTCCTGAGTAGTTGCAAATTGTATGGCCACATCAATGGGACATAATGGCTGAAATCCTAGCCCTACCTGAAAGGGGCTATGGGTCATTGAGCTGTGGAGGGCTATGTTGTAGTTTTGATGGACATAAGAGAGGATTTCATCCCATGTGCATGGACGCTTCGAGTTATACATGTGCATAATGTGTACGATCATCCTGTTGATGACCTCTATTTGGACATTAATTTGGGGATGGAAAGTCATGGACTTAGTAAGTTTGGAATCCAGAATCGACCAAAGACTTGAAAAAAAATGCACTCAGGAATTTGATATCCCAACACGAGACAATGGACTATGGGATCCCAAAGTGCACCCACACTCGCTCAAAGAAGAGTTTAGCAGTGGCCTCTATTGTGATACTCTTCGTAAAGGGCACCATAATGGCTATCTTATAGAATATGTGGACAACCATGAAAACATAGTCATTATTGTGCTTAGAATAAGGAAGGACAGACATGTAATCCATGGAGATGGATTCTCAAGGTCGACTAGGAGTAGGAAGAGTAGTATATAGGCCTTGCATCTTGATGGTTGGTTTGGAAATGGTGCAAGAAGTACAAGACTTAATGTACCTCCCAACATCATGATGAAGGTTTGGCTAATAAAAATACTTTTGGAGTACCACCATTGTTTTCTCTACCCCGAAATGTCCAGCAACCCGATTGTAGTGCGCCTCCAAAATTATCTTGACACGCTCGCTTGAAGGAACAAAGATGCATCCCAGGTGGCATAACATTGCATCCTAGAGGTGAAAATTTAGAACTTTCTTACCTTCTAGGATTGTCTAGTATTTGTGGCCAGAGTATGGATCACTCTTGTAAACATGCAGCCACTTTGAAGTCTCATGCCCACAAGAGTCGAGCACAGTTATCAACGCCATGACTGGTGGTTGGTTGAGGCAGTCTGCAACATTATTGGTGTTTCCCTTCTTGTACCTAACGTTCAAATGGATTTTTTGTAGCTATGTGGACCATTTCTAATGTTGATTGTTCTCCAACTTCCCTTTTGTCTGTATGAACTATAGGGGTTGGTGTTCTGTGTGGATAACCACTTCCTTCCCCATAATGTAATGCTTCCATTGACAGAAAGTCTACACAATGGATTTCATTTCTTTTTCATAAGTGGGATACTTTTGGACTTTTTCTAAAAGTGTCTCACTATGGTAAGTCACTGGATTCCCTTGTTGAGTAAGAACTGCACCAGTAGCATAGTCGGAGATGTCTATCTTAATCAGAAATGGTTGTTGCAGGTCTAGTAATGTGAGCATTGGTGCAGAGCAGAGGTGATGCTTTAACTCATCAAGCATCTTTTATTGGGTTTCAAAAGAAAAAAAAGAACTTTTCTTTCACTCCTCCCTTGGTGACTTGACTTAAAGGCCAAGTGATATGAGAGAACCCCAACACAAAATTGCGGTAGAAATTGGAAAGACCCATAAAGTTGTGGAGTTCTATTAGAGTGGTTGGAGTTGGAAAATATTGAATGACTTGTATCTTGGTTGGGTCAACATTCACACCCTACTTATCAATGATGTACCCCAGATATTGAACCTGGGTCATGCCAAAAGTGCATTTCTCTAAATTGGCACAGGGTTTGTGTTGTCATAGGGTTTGAAGAACCTGTTGAATATGGTGGAGGTTCTCTTTCCAACTCTGGCTAAAGATCAAGATTTCATCTAAATCCACCACTACAAATACATTGGTATAGGGTCGCAATATGTAATCCATCAATCTCATGAAGGTTTTGGGAGCATTCGTCAACCCAAAAGGCATGACCAACCATTCAAAAAGGCCCTCCTTGGATTTGAAGGCAGTCTTCCACACATCGAATGGTTTGAGAGGAACCTAGTGATAACTAGACTTCAAGTAAATCTTGTTGAAATATTTGGCCCCCTTGAGTTGGTCCAGAAGGTTTTTAGTCCATGGGATTGGGTACTTATTTTGGACTGTGATCTTATTCAATTCCCGATAGTCAATAAAAAGTCTCCAAATCTCGTCCTTCTTTTGTACCAATACAATATGGATCCCATAGGGTGATGAGCTTGGCCTAATGTTCCCTTTCTACAACAGCTTCTGAATCTGCCTCTTGATCTCATCATTTTCTAGAACACAACTTCAATAGATCAGTCCATTGGATAACGATGTAGCCAAGGTTAGATTGATGGAGTGCTTCACTTGACAATGCAGAGCTACCCCTATAGGTGAGGTGAAAATGTCCCTATACTCCTCCACAACCTTGTCCATCTATT
Source organism: Pinus taeda (assembly GCA_000404065.3). Taxonomy (NCBI): domain Eukaryota; kingdom Viridiplantae; phylum Streptophyta; class Pinopsida; order Pinales; family Pinaceae; genus Pinus; species Pinus taeda. Next base: position 203,979 of record APFE031349472.1, read on the forward strand.
GTTGCTATCTAAAGGAGCCCTATTTGGAAGTTGTGTCCACAACCTTCTTCTTGCCTTCAGAGTGAATCATAAGGAAAACAAAATTCTTGTTCTACGAAATGATCTTATTGCATTGATTTGTAGTGACAAAAGAGATGGCGATAGGCAGGGTTAACTCCGTTATCCTGTACAACATATTTCCCAAAATAATAATCACGGAGCGAGGTGTACACTCATATATAGCATGCCACTTCCACAAGTATGGTTTTCCTAATAATAAATCACAAACTTCAAGAGGAGAAGCATCACATAATACTTCATCTGTGAAGGGCTTGATGTTGTAGGGAAGACGACACTAGTGGATGGCATGGAGATCTTGTCCCTTATGAATCCACCCAATGGTGTATGGTCATGAATGTTCTGTTGTTGGTAGGCCCAGATGCTTCACTACCTCAACTAAAATTAGGTTCTTTTGGTTCCCACTTTCGACAATGAAATATAGTGGAGAACCCCTCACCCACATCTGTGAGTGGAAGAGGCTGATGAGCACCAATATTGCAGCAAGAATGTTGCAACTCCTAGGGCTACCAACTTTACTTTATCAACCAGGGGTTCATACAAACTTGGGGATGACAGTGATGTATACACAAGTAAAAGTGATGGTTCTACCTTTTGTCACTATTCAACTGGTGAGAGACCACTATGGTTTTCAAGCCAGACCTCTATGGATCTAGAAGAAGCTTGATTACTTATGAAAGAAAGAGCAATCTACTCTAGGAGAAATCTTGTCTACTGCAATAGGGAAAAGGACTAAAATCCAATGCTAAAAGCACACCATTTCCTAAATAACTATTGAGAAATTGTACTTTACAAGAATGACAAGATAACATGTATGAAATGCTATTTTCCTAAGTATGGAAGTTCAAAACATCAAACATCACTACTATGCATGTAAAGGACTGAAATAAATATGTTTTTCTCTTTTTATTCCTTTTATGGAAAAACAAGTGTGAAATCTAATCTCTTTTGGTGGTGTGGCAGGTGTCTTAGGGATGTTGGTGGATGGTTGGAAGGTGTTGGATATCCTTAGGTGACTTTGTGTGGCTTCCTAGAGGTTTTCCCTCAGTTTGGTCTCAAAATAGGCCACTATAGGAAAACCTACAGGATGTCCTAAAAACCTACAAGATTCCCTATATTTCTACAAGATACAATGGAGAGACAAATCATGGGTGCTGAAGGTGATGGAAGACCTAGGGAAGGTGATTGGTGGGTGGAATAGAGTGAGAAAATTCCTAGGATACTAAAAACCAAGGTTGCGAGATGGTTGGATTTGCTCAACAGGATTGGAGAAGTTTCCATGTAAAATGATGAAATTGGTGAAGGTCTTAGTGAAAGAAATGAATGATTATGTATGGATGAATTTGGAAGATGTTTTCTTGCTATGATATTGTTCTCTACTTCTGAAACACCTGCTCTACATCAAACATTGATATTTTCCAAAAAAATCATGTAAGCAAGAATAATTTCTCTAAGCTAGAAAAATAGAGTTTAATGAGCTAGTTGTCTACTTCATGCATGAGGGAAATTGCATAATAAAATGGAATCATTTATGATATCTACTGTAATATTGAAAATGGAGGAAATGGTAATTAAATCCTACACTTGAAAATTGAGAAAATGCTAGTTCAAGTACAGTAAACTCTAAATTATATGAGAAAGTAGAAATTTGTCCTTTTGGGGCTGCATAGGGGTCCTTTCCTCAAATCATGATCGCTGAAGAAATAAGTGAGGCCAAGACACCTATTGAAAACATTTTGATGTTCCTTTTATTCCTTCTAACCTACTACTGAAGTAAAGCACAAATGGAAGAAAACTAATAAACAAACTAATCAAATCTACTACTTGCAATGAAATACGTCTAAGGACTATTTAACCATGAATCTATTAAACTAATCTAAGCATACAGATACAAGAAGAGGAGCATTTTCTACTAGGGTTGGGCCCTAACTCAAGAGCCTCAGCCCTCTAAGTTAACTCAGTAATGGATCATGAAAAAGCTCATTCTCATTATCATAACAAAAAATTACATAGCAATGTCTTCCACAAGTCTAGAGCTAAAAACAAACTAGTGTTTTCACAACAAAATTTTGAATCCTAATGAAGCTCTAGGCCTCTTTATTTATATCACTAAAGTCTCTAGTGATTTCCATAAATCTAGGGAGGCTCATCTTCCAAACTCAAGATGAACTAACTCTTTGATTATCACTTGCTCAACTGCCTTTTGATCTTCATGACATGGCTACTTGTACTCCGAGCTAGTGTGATTGATGGAGGAATATTCGAATGAGGGAGGAGTAAATGAGGAGTATTTACCTCCTACAATCTCTCTTCCTTGTCCCATTCGAGTTTCATCCTTTAATCTTGCCAAAATTCCATGATTTTCTCTCACAAACCTGCATTAAATGCATATTAGTCCCCTAGGCATAATATCTCACTTTGACTCATCTCATTAAACAAAATATAATCAAAACATGTAATAAATTGTGAGAAGATTTGATTTGACTAAGCTAGGAGGTGAATTAAGGTCCATGTAGTTACCCAATGATGAGGCTCATCATCACCCCCCTACTGAAAGTGTTTCTCATCCTCTAAGAAACTCAATCAATATCCATGTTTTTCATAGTTCTAGTGGCTTCCCTGATATCCCATGCTTCTGTTGCGGATTATTCTTCTTGTTCATAGAATATTTCCTTCCTTTATATCTCCTCCCTCTGCTTTCTTTCTTCTTCTTCTTTCCTTCCTTCTAACATCCCCAAGAGCAGTGGTGGACTGAGCCTCAACCCAATCTAATTGACTTTGAGCTTTTGGATGGTTTGTTTGTACATGGGTGTCTTATTCAGTGCTTCTCTCATCCTTTAACGAGAATGGTACTCTCTGATTTTCAAACTGTATGGCAAAGTATTCCATCTCCTTTGGCAAGATTGCATGCTTCCATCCCCTAACAGTTTGAACATATCCTCAAAATGTGTAATTTCTTTCTCTTAGGCAGCAAGATACCTAAGTTAAAGTTGAGGATCATTTGCAATAAAATTATGTGTGTTGATGAGAGCCATTGGATTGGACTACTCAGCTCTTATCATGAGAGATTCTATTTCTTCCCTTGCCAATATCTTCTTCATTTCTGCAACCCTTGCTTCCTCATGGTTCATCCAGGATGCTAAGCCATCAACGGTAAATCCACTAGCTTTGCATTAGGGTCTCATACATTCATATCTGTCAAGTCCATGTTATGTAAATGTAACTCAGACATCTTAGCCCTATCCTCCAATGTACTTTGATCATAGAGATCAATGAACTATTTATAATCCTAGAATGGCATAGCACCTCTCTATGCTAGGGTCTTGATTTGGAACTGTAGCCACTGTTCCTTAAGGTATAATGCATAGAACTTAGATGGCATCCTACACTAGATTTCAACCAAAGATAGATTGGCCATGGATTCCAATTGATTCTCTCTTTCTTGAAGTTGTCCTTCCAACCATACATTTTCTGCCTCCAACTGAGCCTTCATTATGGCCTCTCTATCCTTCAAGCTACTTAGTCCTCTGCCATCTCTTTAAGATTTTCCTCCTTGCGACCAATGTCCTCCACTCCCTTGGACTTGGAAATCTACATCCATCTATGTGTTCTGGCTCTTTCTTTCTCAATCTCAAAAAATAATGGGCTTGAAAATTTTTGTGGAATGACCCTGCCCCCTTCATTAAATCTATAGTAGGAGGTAAGGTTAGGTTGAGGACTAGGTGCCCTTAGCTCTAGGTCCTCTATCTTTGTTTCTTGCTACATACTTCTTTCATTATCCAATTTTTGAGTTTCTTGTAGGTTTAACAGAGTTTCCTGTAGGACTATCTATGCTTCCTGTAGGTGCTGCTGTGTATCCTGTAGGATGTCTTTTCCTTTGGATGAGGTAGATCTAGTCATAGACGTTCTATCATAAGTGATAGGAGACTTAGGGGAGGTTTGTGTTGAGAATCATTCTCCTTGATATTTTGTAAGAGGAGCCATCTTCTCCTGTTGTTTAGGTGAGTCCTCAATAACAATGGGAACCTTGGTTGGAGTTTGAAGTTTTCCTTGCCTTATCCTTGTACTTTTTCTTGTTCTGAAGTATAAGGGGGTTTGCCTCTATCTTTTGCCTTTTTGTTTGATAGGGGTGCTAAGGGCAGTGAGGGAAGTTGTTGCCTCTTTCTAAATGGGAGACAACCTGGGTGAATCCTCCTTGTCCTTTGCCTCTTCTTTCCCATTTCCCTTTTCACCTTTGTCCTTCTCCTCTACTTCTCCCTCTAGATCCTCAACTTGTTTATCAGTTTCCTCCTTGACATCTTCCTCTTTTTTTTCGTCACTTCCCTTCACTTTCTCTTCCTCTTCCTCCTCATCTATTTCCTCTTCATCCCTCTTTGCTTCTTCTTCATCTATTTCAGTCTCTTCTTCATCCTTTTCATTGACAGTAGGGCTTCTATCATATGTGAGGGCCTTGATATCCTCATCTATTGGCATGTCTCTAAAAATTTCCCAAGTGATAGGAATTCTAAGGTTTTCAAGTGCATCTTCTATGACGATTCTAATAAACCCATGGTGGGCTAGCTATTGGTAGTTTCCTTCCTGCACCTTCATGCTTGTATCTATCAGTGATTGCAGAAGGAAGTATGGTATGCCGAGCTTGTGGTTACAAGGTGATTCTGCTCCAAACCTCAATTATTCAAGAAGCCTAAAGTGATATCCATATACCACACTATACCTACCTTCAAATTATGTATTTTATAAGGTGGTAGCTTACCTCATTCCAGGGGTATGGTAGGCTTGCCCTTCTCACCCCATTTTTGTCTTCAATGGGCTCCTCTCCCTCTAAAAGGAATTTCTTCTTTGTAGTTTGGTTATTTCCCTTGTCTTCCTTTCTCTAAGGGAATCCTAAGGGAAGTGTGGTAATTCGTCTTATGAGTTCATGGGTGAGCTCTATGGAGAGGCCTCTCACCACAATAGTGGAATGGGTTCTAGTCAATTGAATGAGGGAGAGAGAAAAATCTCAGGCCACCTCATCATCATACCCCCTCAATTTCTCAGAGTACCCCATCTAATTATGCCTTGTGAATATTTCTAGCACAGGAGGTTCTTGGTGAATCCTTACATTTTTAATGGGCTCCCTTCTATTAAACCCCCCTGTCATTTTGTCTGGTGAATTTGAGGAGAATAGATGTATGATACAAAATTTTAATGAAGGAGGAAATGGGACTGAAATTTCTGTGGATACAATTCCCTTATACAGCTATCAATTTCAATCAAACTAGGATATTTTCTATTCTTTTTACTTGGAAAAATGGGAGGAAATGTAGAGCCTACCTCCTCATAGTGCTTGATGTAGCCAACCCCTATATTTCCCCCTTTGAAATTGCTCTCTGTCAATGCTATAGACTCCCTGACTGTATCCTCTAGGATTCCTGTGTGATCCTGTAGGAAGTCCTACACAGAAAAAAATGAAGTTTTCCTCTCGTATAGGTTTCTTAGGGACAAGAGCGATCTCGTTAGAGTGAGCCTTGAGAATATGAATGCATGAGTGCATGGGGATCAACGTTTATTTCCTCTTATGGTCGAGTTGAGTGAGGTGTTGTGCTGGCAACCTAGGTATGAATTTCTATTTTTGGACCGTTGGTCCCCTCTACCACATCATCATCCCCCTCACCTCGTAATAAACTCCCACTTTAGGCATCCGTAGTCTCAATTGTTTCTGACCTCATTCTCCTTTTCTTTGACTTGACTACTACCATGTGTGTGAGGACTAATTGTTTTGTCCTTATTAACTGAACGAAGGTGGCCAAGTTAACAGGCCACCTTTATCTTATAAACCAACTCATCCACAATATTTACATATTTTGATTACATTATGCAAATGAGAGAGTGAAGCATGATACTTACCTGTGGTAACAATAATGTTGGCTTATAGGGGCCTAACCTAGGTTCAAAGGTGATTAACCAAACAAATCCCGGTACTACTGGCCCTTTCAGCAATAGTCCGTGGAGTGCGGACTAAGGTCTCACCCAAAGGAGTATGGGATTGTGCTAGAACTAGGTTGCCACACCCTAGAGATGTCTGATGATTTTCAATGGTCCACAGAATAACCCTATGCACATGTCACTACGTGCATCTACTGGTCCCTCAGAACCTGTGATGCTACCTTCGTGCAACCCTGGTCGAGGCACGATCCATGTTATTACCCAATTTCCTTACTATTAACCTGATATTATCCGATTACTTAACTTATATGTACGAGCCCAATTATACTTAACAATGTTCAGTATTCATATAAGTGCACATGATAAACAAAACAGTATAAATGCATAGAAAGTAATACAAAAGTAGATACACAATATTTGGAATCAAACTTCTCTTTATTATTGTTCTTCTTGGGTTACAGACTCAACCTCACCCTGCACACTCAGCTATAGGTGTCCACACACTCAACTACGGACTCTACTAGGCCTCTATGCACTCAGCTACAAAGCCTCTTCCTACTACTACAACCCAAGAAACTTAGACTTCTTCTCTATCTGCTACTAGATCATTGCATCCATTACATTAATCAATACATCAATTCATTTCTTTACAACTTAGAGCCTCACTCTTATTTATACAATCCCATAGTCCCCGAACCATAGGTAGGCCGACATGACATTACATTACATTACAAAACTTAGGGCAGACAACCCTATGAATCAATATACATTTCACACTCTACGTCTGCAATTCGCAGAGCCTTACAACATAATTGACCAAAACTTGGGCTTTGAGCCCTAAAACATGCTGTGGGGGGATTCTATGCCCAACACACCACCAACACAAACATCATGACTCACCCTCGAGTCACTCTGTTGGCGCGACAATCTTGGCGCAGAGTCATTCCAGTTGGTCCTGTGCAGCTCAAAGGTCCACAATGCACTTCTCTGTGGTTTGTTGGACCTACTTCATGTGCTCTTCCAAAGCCTTTTTGTTAGGAAAAATCCCTACCTTAGCACGTACATCCCCTGCATATGTGTGAGCTTTCCTTCAATATCTGTCGTGATGGTGAAGGCCTCGTCAATCCATGGCTGGACATGCGCTTTAAGAACTACCTCTTTCTGTCACGTTGGATCCACCTACTCCTTCAATACCTTAGCTTGTTGCATCTTCATAAGTCGTTAAGTGAGTACTACTATCTGCACAGTTCCTCGGACACTGTCGTATTGCTGCTAAAATTCGCGCACCTCTGTTTCTAGACGTTGTATGTTTGGGTGCTCCTACAAAGATGTGAGGAAAACAAATGCTTGTTCCAACATACTGGTAGAGTCTTGTACTGCACTTCGAAATTCTTCCAACCCTATTTGGATAGTGTTAACGTGTTTTTCTCTGACTTCCAGGGTAGTGGAAGGCTATGCCTTCAACCGCAGCACAGTGATTTGAAGATTTAGCTCCAGCTAAACCTTTGTCATTTATGCCTTGGCTTCGTGGATTTCAATCGCCAACCTGTGGATATTTTCTACTGCTGGTAGATCTACTGGTATGGCCAGCTTTGGGACACATTTGCAAGCATCATCTACCACCTGTTCCAACTGTTGATTCCATGATACCAGTTCATCACGCCGCAGGCTGAGTTGTTCGATGCTTATCATTTTCTCACTCAGGACCTGTATTGTGTGACCCTCCCTAGCACGGAGTTATGTTGTTATTCCATCCTACAGTTGGTACAATGTTTCTCACAGAAGGGTAGCCAAATTGAGGCCAAGTCCTTTGATCCTACCAACCGCAACTCTGTCGATCTCATTTGCTATTGCTAGTGCTCCTTCCAGTAACACTATGGTATTGGCCATCCTTGCACGTAGCATTTGTTCTGCCACCAATTTGCTTGCTGCCATGTAGGTGGACAAGGTACCTTCCTGTGGGGGCCGCACTTGTAGTTCCTGCAGTTGCGCCCTTAGGTCCTCCAACATAGTCTGTTGCTCTATCATAACTTCTTGAAGCACTTACTTGGTGACATCGCAAACCATATTGCCGATGTCGTAGAGGTCTCCTTCAGTTAATGTGATCAGGTCAATGGCTAGCTTCGAGGCCTTGAATTTTTTCCATGGACCCAATCTCTCTATGACATGCAGCCGTTTGAGTTGGCTCGAAGTGGTTCCTGGGTTTGCACCCTCTTCTGCAAGGTCTATGTCCTCTACCTCCTGTCATGCAGACACTTCTTGCCCTTCCTCTACTTGCGTTGTTACTGCTACTTCGGTGGCCTTATTTCACTCTACAGCTGCCTTTGCTACTTAATGGACTGCCCTTACCTCATCTGCCACTTTTTCATTGTGCCTTTTCTTGGCCATCCACGTGATGCACAACTCGGCCTCATCGTTTCTTTTTTGTGCTACCACCTTTTCCAACTCTGCCAAATCCAGGGTGCGCCACTGGGGAGGCCATGTCTTTAACACTGTAAATATCATGTCCTTAGTGCCTATGAATGGGATCTTTTTCCACTGCTACGCTGGATGCTTTCGTGCCCTGATGTAAATATTGTGCATGTCAGCCTTGAAGTCTGCAAAAATCTGTAGACTATTGTGCACTATGGGGGACAGGCACGGCCTGATATTAATCCATGTCTGGATGCTTGCCTCCATGACCACCCATAAAATCTTTGTATCACAAATCTACTTCATGTCCTTGTTAACCTAGAGCAAAGCGTACTTCGCGGCCTCTTGTAAGTCATGCTCAATGCTCAAGAACTAACTGTCCTTCGCCAGTTCTCCCGCTACCAGCAAGATGGAAAAGATCAACCATGCATAGTAGAAGGTATTACCCTACTCTCGGGCCTCCTAACAATTCAAAAAGAATTCTTCGCAGAGGAACTCGGCCCAGTTGAATTGGACCACCTCCGCGCATTATTTAGCCAACGTAATCACTGGCGCTAGTTCTTCATCGGTGGGACATTTTTTCATTACCTTACTAGCCAAGAGTTGGGTGGCAACACGCACCCCCTTATCCTTGATACTGGTGATGGCGTAACCCCTCTTTTTCTTTTCCATCTTATATTTTTCCTTCATGGATTCCACAAGAGCCAAATCGCTGCTTTTTCCTGCTATTGTCGCGAGTTCCTTTCCCTTACAGGGAAGCTGAGAAATTTTGTGGATGATATCCATCGTGATGGGAATAGGCTCTTCCAGCCATAAGTACCGATCATGCACAAGGAAAAGTAGTTGCCTGATGATGAAAATGGTCATGGGCACGCGGTGCATGTGTGGTATCCACAATGGATGAAGCAACCTTGCCTTCTCCACACCGCACAGCCATTTTCACGGTTCTAATGTGATCACTGGCCCCTCTGTATTTTGTTTCATTAGGCTTTTCATCTCTAAGTGTGGGAAATTCTCGCTATCCATGAGGTCCTAGTCTTCAAATTTTAGGGTGGGCACACAACCTAGGAGTGGACCCTCAAAGGTAATTCCATTGGGGTGGAGCAGGGTCTGGAGTGCACTCTTCGTTGCATCCAGATCCTTTGGTACCTTAGCTTTCCCTTTTCGCGGAGGGACATACTTGGGCAATTTTGCTACAGAGCACATCGGTTGGATGTTTGCCTCCACATCTTCTTCTTCCTTTACTTCGGCAATCAGAGCCTGTAAGTCCTCCTCCTCTTCATCTATCTAAATGGTGACAACCTTTCCCTTTTCCTCCATTGGTAGCTTACCGAACCATAGATTCCTTGGGGACATGCAGACTGGTCCCATTGCCTACTTATCTTTTTTCGGTCTTTGCGTCTGAGGTGATTTCGTGATTTTTGGCGCAACCCCAGTACCTTCAAGAACATCGTGTACCATATGGGTCGGCACAGCCTTGCCAACGGTTCCCTCTTCAAAGGCCAAACCTCCCCTGGTAGCTGTCATCTTGTCTATACTGTATGTGGTCTTTTGCAAACTTAGGGGCTTGAATATCACTAGGTGCTCAACACTCTGTGCTCTATTCAACCACTCAAGTCTCAAGTGAATAAGTGTTGTCTCATGGCTAGCCCCTACAGTTTTATAGCACCTTTTGAATTCAAACTCGACCATTTCCCCCAATTCCAGACCATCAATGCTTTCTTGACGACAGATTTTCTAAAATCTTTCCCATAACTGTTGTCTTAAATGTCTGTCACCTACTATATTTTGCATCAAACGGACATACCGTCATGAATAGTGACACCAACAATCACTTCCCAGCCTACCCACGCAACAGCGCAGCCCTTTGTGCGTAGGCACGAACTTTGTGACGTGCTGACTCTGCGTGCACCTCCCTTATCACACAGCTCCCGAGTAGACTCTTTTATAGTCCCGTGCTCCCTTTCAACTACCTGGAGCACTGAGACTGTTCTTATGATAGCTAGTCAGGTGGTCGCACCACCTGTGCGGGGCTCCATTTCGCCTCTCAGGATGTCTATAGAAAACCCTCAGTTGTCTTCGCATCAATCGGTGTCGCACACTCTACTGTATGCGGTGCATTCGCCTGGTTACTACATTTGGTGATATGTGGTCCTAGCCATGGCAGCAAACTAATCAATTCTTAGTGATAGTCTTCTAATTTGTTGATATGATCATCTGCACCTTGCCTTGCCATCCTTGGTTTACCAACGAGACATGCTTGTTTCATCTCATTTTCCAACCTCTTCACCTATGCATCCATCAAAATTATTTTCTTCCTTAGTCGTACCCGGTCCTTTTTGAGTTCGTGAAGTCTAAGGTTCCCTTACCAAATGGCTTCCTGAAGTCTTATGTGTTCTACCTCGCGTAGCTATGTGATTTCTTCATCTTGGGCTTCTCGCACTGGCGGACCTACAGGTGTTATTATGTGTGGATTCATAATTACATGCCCCTCAGAGATTACGGTCCCTACTCTGTTCCGCAACCTTGGAATTATTTTTGTGGTCAAGGTTTTGCACTTGGTCCTATAGGCCCATCGAACCACTGTATGCGCGGGTCCCAGTCAATGTGTCTCACCTGATGAACCATATTCAACACCTCGCATACCATGTCAACTGCTTCTCTATGGATAATCCTTGGTGCGCTTCACCTTTCCCAGTGCTATATTTTGTTCTGATTCTCTATTATGGGAGTTTTGTGTGCTTTTGCGAGCTACATGTCATATGTTTATACCCATCGGAAAAGGTGCGCATGAAAGTTGTTTTGCCCCTGATAACTGGCTCTCATCCTTAGCTGGGGTTTTCCAAATTGTAGGTGCATCATTATTTTGCATCTGCGCCAGTCCTCAAAAATTCCCTAATGCATACCCCACCACCTTGAGGGCGTTGTGCGTAGTGCCCATTTCAAAGCATCGAACCATTGTTATTCTGGTATTGCACTTTCAAATTTGTTCAAGAATTCATCCACCACTGTCAACTCGTCATACATAGGTAGATCCCTTACCTCTAGTGTCATGCAGCGCAGTGATCTAATCATGATGTTGCAATTAAGCATTATTACTTTGTGCAACCAATTTTCCCAGCGCTCTATTTCTTCATCTAAATCCGAAGTGTAGGAGCTTTCGCACTACCACGAAATCCTAACATCTATAGTCAGGTTTACCCAATCCTGTTCTCACGCGGTTATCTTGTAGATGCAATCGATATTGTCATCACTATCATTGTTGCACACTAGTTTAGTGTATCGCGCTCCTTCGGCCGGATCTAGCGATACTATGCGTAGTGACTTTTTCTCAAAAATCATTTTGCATTTCTCCAGATTTATGGCTCTATTCATATTGGTGGCCTAGTCTATTCATAGTAGTGCGAGATAGGGGTTACTATCATCGACAATCTCTATCACCTAAAAATCCGCCTGTGCACTCACACCTTCAATATCCACCGTTACCCCTTGCAATCTTCCCATGGGCAAGATCTTTTGTTGGTTCGCCATTCGCAACTGAATAGGAGACCATTGTAGCACGAGCTTTCCCATGCATTCCCATGTTTGTTTCAGTAGTACATTCACGTCCAATATGAGATCCAAGATTACCTGATCCATTTCATACTCGTCGATTTGCGCAGTCAACCTCATTTCCCTTCTTGTGCACAATGCATGCTTTCCAAGTTTCTAGACCACGCACACTATAGGTTTTAATCCTGTGCAGAAATTACCTGCATACAAATTCTAAAACACATAAAACAAACAATGCAAGAGCATAACACATAAAACACATATACACAAAGATTTCCCCTAGATCCCAAAACTGGGACTACCAGCTTGATTTTTCATTCTATTCCTTTCAATGTTACAATACATATTTATACATGTCGAAGCATCCAATACCATGGACCGAAAACCATCGTGTCAAAAACCATGGACTGAAAAACCATAGGTAGGTTCACCCAAAGTAATATAGGATCCAAAAAAAAATTCATAGGGTGCTGCCTCGGACCCCGTAGAGGGGG
>APFE031349472.1:218437-244726 GCA_000404065.3 Pinus taeda
AATAAAGATGCACTTTTTCAGATTTACTATCCAACTTGGTTCATTTCTCCTTTGGAACATGTACATATGCATCACATCCAAATACCCTCAGATGTGAAAGAGAGGGTTTCTTACCAGTCCATACCTCTTGTGGAGTTTTATCCTCCAACACTAATGAAGTTGATCTATTGACTAGGTAACATGTTGTCTCCATCGTCTCTGCCCATAATTCTTGTCCTAACCCGGCACCACTAAGCATGCTTCTTGCCCTTTCCATCAACGTCTTGTTCATTCTTTCTCCAACTCCATTTTGCTAAGGTGTATACAGAGTAGTCTTCTGTCATGCTATACCACACCTTTTATAGAATTCTTCAAATTCCTTACTGCAAAACATTCCATCATTATCTATCCTCGGCACCTTTATCTTCTTCTTTGTCTGGTTTTCCACCAGAACCTTAAATTCTTTAAGCTTATCAAAGACTTCAAATTTCTTCTTAAGGAAATATATCCATGTGTTCCTTGAGAAGCCATATATAAATGATACATAGTACACAGACTTACCCAATGATGGAACCTTCACAGGTCTAAACACATCATTGTGCACAAGCTCTAATATCTGTTTCACCCTCTTACCACTAGAGGGGAACTCACCCAATTCTACTTCCTATATACACAATTTTCACAAAAATCAAAATCTAGAGAGCTATTACTCATACCTTCTACCATAAATTTACCATGAAGTATTCAAAGGCCCTTCTCTCTAATATGTCCAAGCCTTTTATGCCACGGCATGGTATTCTCTCCAGAGACCACTAGATTTTCTGCTCCACTTTCAGGAACCACAGAACTATTGCACCCATCAACAACAGTGCTACCTTGTAGCTTGTACAGAGTTCCAATCTGAACTCCCCGCATCAATACTAGTGCTCGTCGAACCATCTTGCAGGTATCCTTCTCAAACACTATTTTTACACCTGCATCATCCAACTTGCTTATAGAAATCAAATTTTTGGCTAATGTAGGAATATGTAGAACACCCAGAAGTGTTCTAACCCTTCCACCTTGTAACTTCAACTTTAATTTTCCGCAACCAATGATTCTAGCCTTCCTATCATCCCCTAAGAAGACATCACCACCATCGTATTTATCATACTCGCAAAACCAATCTCTATGGGGAGTGAAGTGAAAGGATGCACCTGAGTCAATCAACCATGCCTCATGATCTACATGTGTACTTGAAGAAGCCAAGTACATATCCCCACCTTCATCTAAGATGGTTTTCGCCTCTGCAGAAGAAGCATCATGAAATCCCTTTCCTTTATCAGGAGTTTTAGATTTACAATCCCTTTTGTAGTGCCCTTCCTTTCCGCATTTCCATCACACCACCTTTACAGGTTTTCTGGAGATTTAGATCTCCCTCTAGATTTATATCTCCCACTCGATGAATTATTATTTTTTTTTGTTCTGGGACCGTCCTCGTACATACAAGGCATCACCATTTTGGCTCTCCATATTTTTCCGTCTCATCTCCTCCATCAGCAAGGATGAGACTATTTCATCAAAATGCAAGGTAGTTGCATTGCTACCTATTGCAATAACCTATCTATCCCATGAATTTGGTAGAGAACACAACAAACTAATGCACGTATCTTCATCTGAAATTTTAATATCAACAGATGCTAACTGACTTGCCACAGCATTAAATGCATTCAGATGCTCTGTCACTGAGTCTCCATCTTTCATCCTCAGGTTATACAACTTTTTCTATAGGAACAGTTTATTCACCAAAGACTTAGATTGGTACAAAGTCCCTAACTTGTCCCACAAATCTTTCTTCATAGCTTCCCCTGAGACATTCAGCAATACTGAATCTGAGACACATAATCATATTTTTCTCTTTGCCTTCTGATCCAACTTCTTCCATTCTTCATCAGATGCTCCCATTCGTTTAATACCTAGATCTACCGCGATCCACTAATCTTTATCCACCAACAAATCCTCCATCTTGAGTTTACACAACTCAAAAATCTGACCATTAAATTTATTGATCTCTATCATTCCACTACTCGCCATCTTCTTTCACCACTAGAATCGGTATCGTGGATCTCCCAATAAATAGGGTCTACCACAGGCCCAAACGAAACCCCTCATCAACAAAGGTGTCCCCTTGAAGCCAAAACTACTCTGATACCAAATGTATGTTTTAACCATGTATAGAAATTACCTACATACGAATTCTAAAACACATAAAATAAACAATACAAGAGTGTAACACATAAAACGCATATACATAGAAATTTTCTCCTAGATCCCAAAATTGGGACTACCAAATTGATTTTTCATTATGTTCCTTTCAATGTTACAATACATATTTACACATGTCGAAGCATCCAATACCATGGACTGAAAACCATCACGTCCAAAACCATGGATCGAAAAACCATAGGTAGGTTCGCCCAACCTAATATAGGGTCCAAAAAAAAAATTTCCCAAGGCGCTGCCCCAGACCCCGTATAGGGGGCTACCTGCCCCCCTCAAACCCCCCAGACAAAGGGGGTTTCCATACCCCCTGTGACCCCCCTACTACACAATCAGTGCAACGAAGCGGGGCCTCCACCCCCTCCCTCTAACCCCCCAGTTCACTACGTAGGTTAGTCTAGGAAAGAATATAACACAACCCAACATGCACACAGTGATAAGTTCCTGTCATCCTTTTACTGCCTTGCTGCCACATAGTAGTTTCATGCATATCTCTAGAAAGGTAGTGAGCATTGAAGGATCCATCCCTGGTTCTAGTTGATCCTTACTACCTGAAGTGGAGGCCTCTGTGAAGCTCTTCTTGGCTTCCATGAATGTCTCTTTCGCGTGTTCTAAATCGAATTCAGGTTCCTTTGTAGGAGCCTTGCGAACCCACACACTTTCTTCTAACTACTTACCTTTATCATCGCCAATGGTCATACTGCTCCTGAGCACCATGTTTAAATTCAGGTCTTCTTCACATGGATCAGACCTCATCATCTACAAACTCTGACTCGGACGAGGCTGGAGTACCCCTTTTTCTCGCAGCCATGCTATCAACGTAGGGCAGTCTCCTACCTCATGATCAAACTGAGTACAGTACAAACATGATGTCCTTCTCAGGTTTGTACAATCTCAGGCATAGTGCCATGGCCCTCTGCAATTGTAACAAATCAGTTGTCTGCGACCCCTTCCTAGTCCCATTCCACCTTGACCTCGTCCATGCCCCTCAAATTGAGCACGTGCCATTCTTGTATTTAGGTCGAGGGCTCGTATTTCAGTCTACACCCTATAAGTAGGAGTCTGATCCATCATTAGTTTGTAGCTTCTATAGGTGCATTCATCATGTCCTACCGACCTGCATAAATTACAAAACAATTGTTGGGACATCTGCGTATACTTTTGCAATAGATGACAATTATTCATAGTGTGTTTTTCTCCTATCTAAAAAATCGTGCACCATAGTGCAGGCATCGTGCTTGGTCCTGCTTGTGCCTCAGGCCTTAACAGCATCGACCCTCCTCCTACCAAGTAATTCGCGAACACTGGATAGTGGTCCTTGTCATGCCCCTAGCCTTTGAATTTTATGCACCATACCTTCTCATGCACCTCTAGACGAGGTGTCCTATCTTGTTTCAAACTCTGCATCTCTAAACATAGATTTTGTAGTTATGCTTGGATTTATTGGACTCCCAGACTAGGGTCTTGTATAGTGTTCTCATGCAATCTCATTTCCATCTCCAAAGCTTTGGCCTGGGTGGAAATCTTTTATTGTGACAACATCATCCTTAAATGTGGTGTCAATGACGCTACAAACCATGCACGGTGTTGTCCATCCATCAAAGTCATATTGGCTTCGTGAATCATACTCTTCAGTCTTTCGTCCAGATCCCCGGTGGTCTCACCTAGGAGCATCACGATCTCCTTAAACATGATAATTGATTATGTCTCCGACTTTGGCCTACTAAATTCCCTATTCAGTGCGGTCTGGATTTCTGCGATTCTTGAGTTTGGATGGTCATTAGAATGCTTCATGTACCATGTTAATGCATGATCCTGCAATGTGCTTACCAGCGTAGCCTTCTTGATATTGTCATCCATGACTCCGTGTGCTTCCCATACCTCCCTTACCATGAACCAAAATTGGTCCAAATCTTCATTCCTACTCCTCTGAATACCTATAGTTTGATCACACTCGCCATACTGAATTATGGTGGTGGCAGAGGTGGGGTGGGTGAAGATGGAGGTGAGGAGGGTGAGACGGGTGGCAGTCTAGGTGGAGGTGGTAAGCGTGGAATATGTTGCCTTATCAGACTAACCATGCTTCTCAGAGAAACTCTCGTGAGCTCTTCTTCACTTTCCTGCGAGGGTGAAATTAAGGGACTAGTTTCTAATTATTCACTACCTCCACTTTTGTAGATCTTCCCACTTCGCGTAGTCCAAAACATTAATTTATTTGCATAACCCGCTTTTCACACAACAACATCTTAATCCAAGTGTTCAATGATTTAATATACTTACCTCGTGGTCCTTTGAGGAAGGATCATTCCACCTCACTATAGTTGATGGTTGTATCTACAGTGAACTCAGTGATAAATCCTCCTATAATTCGATCGAACCAATGGTCCACAGCTCACGCGATCTTATCTCCTGATGCTTCTAGTCTGCGCACTAATTCTAGCATCCACATGATTGGTTTGTCGAGCCTACGCCTTCCCTGACTCTCTGCTAGCTTCGCGATCCACTCATATAGCTTAGAAGGAAAGGATGCAAACAAAATTTCGTGGATTTCCATATATAAGTAGAGCTCCAACCACTGTTCCTTAGATGCTCGCGGATTCTTGTTTTCCTACGCCGCAAACTCATGAATCTTCTTGTCCAACCACTGTTCAATTTCTTTCTTTGTTGGATTATAGTGACACGACATCATACATGCCTTATGCAGATCCTAGTCCTGGCAACAAAACCATTTTTTGGCTTATAGGGGCCTAACCCAGGTTCAGAGGTGATTAGCAAAACAAATCTCAGTACTATATGCCCTTTCAGCAATATTCTGTGGAGTGTGGACTGAGGTCTCACTGGAGAAATCTCTCTTTTTGTGCATTATTGAGATCTAGATCTAGTTGGGCTACCATCCTCAATGTATTATACTCAAATTCAATGGACATTAGAGCCTTTTTCCCATAGACCAGCTCATAGGGTGTGAATCCAGTGGTGGTCTTCCAGGTGGTATTATAGACCCAAGTGGCCTCAACTAGTCTATCTAGCCAATCTTTCCTACTGCTACTAACCACTTTAGTTAGGATGCCCTCTAGCACTCTCTTGGTTACCTCCACTTTCCCATTATCTTGTAGCTGATAGGGAGTGGAGGTTCTATGCTTGATCTTATGTTGGCTTAACAAGTCTTCAATCACATTGGAGGTAAACTAGTTGCCTTGATTAGTGACCAGTTCTCTAGGGTAGCCAAATTTGTAAAATACATTCTCCCTTAAGAACTCAACCACCTTCTCATCTATTTCTTCCTTAATTGTGTTGGTTTCATCCCACTTAGTCAGAAATTTAGTGAACACAATGATATAATACTTTTTCTTGGAAGGAGGGTCAATAGATCCAATGAAGTCCATGCCCCATTTGTTAAATGGCTCGGAAGTCACTTGAGGTTGCAGAGGCATTTCATCTCTTGGAATAGGCTTTCCCATCCTTTGGCATTGATCACACTAACTAGTATATCTTTTCACATCCTGATGAAGAGTGGGCCAATAATAACAAGCTTGTAACACTTTAAATGTTGTCCTCTTTGCTGCAAGGTGACCTCCACAAGGCCCATCATGACAGGTCAGAAGGATGTCAAGGAATTTCTTCTCCCTCACACATCTTCTCACAATTTGTTTTGAGCCTAGTTTGAAGAGGTTTCCCCCAATCCAAGAGAATGGGGCACTCTTCCTCACAATCCTACTTTTCTCTTTGGAGGACAAATTCTGTGGTAACTGTCCAGATACCAAATAGTTTGCTATGTTAGCAAAACATGGAGAGATTACTAAAATGGTGAATAAGTGTTCACTCGGTAACTAATCATCAACCATTCCTTCCTCACCTGCAGGAAAAGTTAATCTGGACAAAAAATCTGCAGCAACATTTTTCTTACCATGCTTATCAACAATAGTTAGATCAAACTGTTGTAATAAAATTAACCATCTAATAATCTGTGCATTCACATCAAGTTTATTCATTAAATATTTGATTGCCCCATGGTGAGTATGTACAAATTTTTTATAGCCTGCAATATAATGCCTAAATTTGTTCAATGAATTCACAATAACCAGGAGCTCCTTTCTAGTCACTGTGTAGTTTAGTTCGACCTTTGACAGATTCTTACTGATAAAGTAAATGGCATAAGGAAATTTTTATCTATCTAGCCTAGCACTACTTCTATGGCTTTGTGTCAGGCATCAACATATATATGAAAAGGAAGGGCCCAATTTGGGCCTCTGAGAATCGGTGCAGTGGTTAACCTGTCCTTCAGGGTGTACAGAGCCTCTTGAAATATTTTTGACCATACAAACTCAGAGCCTTTGGCCAACAACCCAAATAAAGGAGAAGCCAACTTGTTGAAGTCTTTTATAAACCTTCGATAGTATCCAGCTAACCTTAGGAAACTTCTGGCATCTCTCTGCTTTTGTGGAGCTGGAACCATTTGAATGATATCTATTTTATTTGGGTCCACCTGTAGTCCTTGTTAGGATATTGAATGACCTAGCACAGTCCTGCAGTCATCAAGAATTCACATTTTTCGGGACTGAGAGATAGGTTCATTTCAATTCATTTTTGTATAACCGTACCTAAGTTGGATAGAGCCTCCTGGAAATCACATCCATAAGGTGTAAAATCATCCATATAAATCTCTACTGCATCATGGACTAACTCGGAAAATATACCTAGGCCTGCTCTATGGAAAGTGGCGAGAGAATTGTATAGGCTAAAAGGAATGACCCTATAGGTGAAATTAACCCAAGGACAAGAGAAGGTAG
Organism: Pinus taeda; assembly: GCA_000404065.3. Classification (NCBI taxonomy): domain Eukaryota; kingdom Viridiplantae; phylum Streptophyta; class Pinopsida; order Pinales; family Pinaceae; genus Pinus; species Pinus taeda. The sequence goes on from APFE031349472.1 coordinate 225,463, forward strand.
TCTTATCCTAGTCTTCCGAGCTGATCTAGATTTGATTGTACCCGCTAAATCCATCTAGGAAAGAGAAAAACATTTTCCCTCGTAGGCCATCTAGCACTTGGTCGATGAAAGGTAAAGGGAAATGGTCCTTCTTTGGGGCTTTGTTTAACTACCTATAATCGATTCAAATCCTACACTTACCATTTTTCTTTGGAACCAACACCAAAGGAGAGACCCGCTCACTATCTAAGATAGAGTAAATGAATCCTGCAACTAGCAGCTTTTGTAGTTCTTCTTTGACTATATCTTTAAGAGTTGGATTCATCCTCCTTTTGGGATATCGAACTAACTTGCAACCTTATTTGATATAAATGTGGTGAGTACACACTGAGGGGTGCACTCCCTTCATTTCTTTGTAACTCCAAGCAAAGGTATACAGGTGTTCCTTTAATAGGTTGCACAAGTTTTATTCTTGGTGAACAAAAAGAGATGGGTTAATTTTCAAATATCTCTTAGGGCCAAATTCTATGGTTTTGACACAGATAGGGTTGGAATCGGCTAAGCGTAGATAAATTTGATGGGTTTTTTTGGTTTCCTTTACTACTTCTTCTAAGGACAATGCATTGGGAGTTTAACGTTGGAGTATGTGTTCAATGAAATCATCTTCATCATGTTGTCCCCGTTGAAATAAACTTCATCTTCTCCCTCCTCTTCCAGCCACAAAGGTAAGTCATGTTCTAGAGATGGCTGAGCAAGAGGATATAGGACTACTTGGACATATGCCCATTTTTTATGGTTATATTTCCAGCCCTGTAGCTAATGAAGCATTGGCAGTGGCTAAACACGGCCTCCCAAGGATGAGAGGGTAAACAGTAAGCTTAGCCTTAGGCTGGAGAACTAGGAAATTTGTAGGGTATTCCCAAGAGTCAATAGAGACCATCACATCCTCCAAAATTCCCTCAGGGGTCACTGTGGAGCAGTCTGCAAGTTGCAGAACTGTTGTGGTCTTTCTCAATGAACCTTGGAGGTTTAGCTTGAGCATGGTGTCCTTGGTCATCACATTAATGGCAGCCCCAAGATCGATCAGAGTGTGTGGGACAATGATGCCATTATTGTACACATCTACCACAGGGCTTCCAGGGTCCAAATACTTCAGACAGATTACCTGCCCCAACATTAAGTGAGACAGTTGTCCAATGACATTAATGGTAGGGGAATATCTTTTTTTCCTCCCTGGATGCTTGAAGCACTTCTCCTTAATCAAATTGTTTTAAATAGGTACATCTTTAATAGCTTAGAGAAGTGGAATTTCAACACATAGATTTTACAATTCTCCCAAAAGTTCATTATCTTCTGGGGTAGGCTGGAGTGGTCTGGTTAATCTCTCAGGAAAGGGTAGTGAATTTACTTTAAGAATGCTTTCCTCTCTTTATTCCTCAACCTCCTTAGGTGGAGGTAGAAATTGGTTGTCTGGAAGTACTCTCCGAGATCTCAGGTTGATTTCCTGAATTTCCAAAGCATAAACTGGATTGGATCTCTTTCCACTATATACTTTTTATGCATGTTTGTTGTTCGGGTTCGGATTTGGCTGGGCAAGCATCTAGGGTTTTTTAGGTGGAGCAAAGTGTAATAGTTGTGGCTGAGTAGGTGGTGAAGGAAATAAAGTTGGGTCATTGTTGTATGGGGGCCTCCACCCTTGGGGCAGTGCGTTCCACTGAGGTTGTGGTAGAGAATATGGTTGAAATGACTAGCTGGCTAGCTGGGAATGATACCAAGGTGCGAAGGACCAAGGAGGAGGTGTAGACCAGGAAGGGTGAGAAGGGGGCCCCCAAGAGGGTATGGATGTGGTATGGTTGGGGTTGTAATATGCATGGGATGAACCTTTCATGCCCTACTGGTATGGCTTAGGCCCATGAGGTCTTATTTGGTTTACGTAGTAGAGCTACTTAGTTACCCCTTCGGCTCCTTGATATACAACTTTTAGTCTAGGGAGAGAGGGGCATGTGCCTATGGAGTGATTTTCTTCACAAACTGAGCAAATTTCAATAGAATTGAATGGAAATTCATTCCTAGGGTGCCTCTTAGTGCATCTAGGACAGAAAATGGCCAAGTCTCTCTTTGCTTCCTCCTGCTTGCTTTTAATGTGCATAGTGTCCATCTATAGGGCAAGGGTTTGCAGCATCTCAGTCTTGAAATCCTCCATCATGTTTCCACTTTCACCCTCGATGGATGAATTAGAAGAGGATGGACTGGCCATAGGTTAACTACCCCTACCCCTTTTCCTAGCTACCCTAGAATGGTTTCTAAAGACAATCTTGATATCCTCATAGGGTAACTAGTAGATATCCCCTCATGATAACAAGTTCAGGGTATCCAAAAGATCTTCCCTTTCTCCTCTAAGCAAGACCAACTTCACTTACTCAGGGTCAAGTGTGCACCTGGCTCTTTTGTAGCTAAGCTGAAATCTTTCTTCATAATCCTCTAGGGATTCATCATGCCCTAAGGTCATCCTAAATATTTCCTCTTTATGTCTTTAGACCTACAATAGTCTTGATACTTGTTGTTGAAGGCTTGCTGCATCTGAGCCCAAGTTGTGATTCTATCCCTAGGTAAACCCATGAACCAGCACAAAGTTGCATCCTTGAGAGTGGAAGGAAATAGTTTCAACTTCTACTCGTCATTGGTGTGGTCATAGGTTCAGCATATGACAATAAACTCAAATAAGAAAGTGTCTGGATCTTCTGATGTCAAGCCATGGAAATGAGGAAGGGAAAATGGGCTTATATTTTTCATCTTAGTATCCCCATTAGTTTCCCTGATGGGGAAGGCACCCTCAACTCTTTCTCTATTTCCTCTGTCATTTCTGTTTTCAGCCATTGGTTTAGTAGGAATGGGTTCTTCTTCTTCTTCTTCTTCCTCTGTAGGTTCTTCAAATATGTCTAGTTTCTGACCTAACGGTTCCTCCAGTTCACAGTCTGATCCAGGTGGATATTGGTGGCCACCCGCCAATTCCACTTGGACCCCCACCATTGTTTCTTTCAGTTTTTTAGTTTCCTTAATTGTAGCATAGTTTACTATTTTTAGCAATTTTTTGGGTCCTAAACTTCCAAAGCTGTTTTGAGGCCCTAAAAGACGTTTTTTTGGAAATCTACCGCTAGCAATTTTCAGTCTAAAATCATCTTTTCCATCGTTGTTGTCGGATAGATCTTTCCAACGGGCTATCATGCACATAAAACAAAGATAATATGACCAAGTCACGATCCTAGGAAGTTGGTTGTCCAACTCACCCAAAAGGAGCCCATAAACTCTTGGTGTTACATCTCCTCGGGTTAGGGTTTTGGTTGTTTAGGGTTTTCTCTTATTGTTCAATAATAAAATGTCCCTTGAGCCTCATTGTAGTTTAGTTTAGAGGCATATAGCCACCACATCTCTTCTCAAAGATAAGCTACCATCGCCCTAGCTGGTGTATTTCCATTTCTGTTTGTAAGCATATTTAAGTATTTTACATTAATGAAATGAAGTATTATTTCTGCTACATCTCTATGTTTATGGTTATCTCTGTAATTTGTTGCATTCCTATTTAAATCTAGATCAATCGTATCAAAGCGATATGCTTTTTTTCTCTGTTTTTCTTCACATGTCCCCAATGAGGACAAGATATAGGGAGTTACGGCTTGAACTAGTCAAACCTTTGCAAGACCAGCCTCCCAAATTCTGATGAACTCCTATGGGGGATGAAAAGAAAAATGAGGGGGTAGGAGATCCTATCAAAATCTTGTTCGAGGAAGCCCTCGAGAGACAAAGGAATGCAATGATGGACAACTTTGCCCAGATCCTTCAGCAACTACCCACGGGCAATGCATCGGCTTCCAATAGCTATTCTGGAAACACCACGTCATTTAAGGTACATGTTAATTTTGAAATCCCCATATTCGAGGGTTAGATAGATGTAGATTTCATCGATAAATGGTTAAATCTGATAGAGGGTTATTTTTTTGTTCATGATTTTTCCTGTTGGGAAAAGATTATTTTTTCTCTTCTCAAAGCAGCCCCCCATGTCAGGGACTGGTGGGAAACCTACTACGAGCAGAAGGATGAAAGTACATGCTCACTATTTTCAACCACACCCACTTGGAATTCATTCTGGGATGCCATCAAGGAGCAGTACTACCCTATCGGAAGCTTTGAGGATTAATACATAAAGTGGACCACAATGCGACAAAGAAGGGAGCGAGACAAGCTGGAGTTTACCAATATTTTCCATACCCTTCGCACAAAGTTGGGTATCAAGGATTTGAAGCAGCATTTGGTACTCAAATATTGTGGATGTCTGCACAAGTACATCTAAGAAGAAATAGAATTCCTGAACAACTCCTCGCTTGGCATGGCATATCGATATGCCGTCAAGGTTGAGCAAAATTTTAAACAAAAGAAGAAAGACTTTGGATCTGTGAATTCGAAGCAAGGGAAAGGTGCTCCCAAACCATAGAACAAAGGACAAAGCCAAGGCAGGGCGACCCAAGATAACCCGCCAAAGTTGCAAGAAAAGAACAATGCCACGAAGCCGAAAAAGACACGGGAAAGTGGTGTGAGTTCCATAAGAGCTCCACTCACAACACAAGTGAGTGTCGAGCCAGGCAGTCACTGTGGCCAAGCTAAAGGTTTTAGAACCAGATTCATGTTCTCAATCTAAGTCAAAACCCGACAAGGGGAATGACAAACGGAAGCAGATTATCGATGTAGAGCCCAACGCCATTGTTGCCACCACAAAGATCTAGAAAGATGACCTCAAAGATCTAGAGGAGGAGGAGTGTCTCTTCCACTCCTAGATGTGGGAAAAGGGCTCCCCACTATAGTTCATTGTCAACAACGGGAGCCAAAATAACCTCATTTCAGCAGAGGTCATGAAGCGGTTGGGCTTACCAACCACAACACATCCACAACCGTACACCATCAGGTGGCTTCACCAAGGACGAGATCTTCACGTGAGTTAGCAGTGTCACCTTCCATACAGCATAAGTCCTTCATAGATGAGGTATTGTGTGACATTTCTCCCCTTGAAGTTTGTGATGTATTATTAGGACAGCCATACTTGTGGAAGTAGCATGTTGTGTATGAATCAAGGCCCTGTGTTGTTATTGTTACTTTGGGAAATAAGTTGTACAAGATACCAAAGGTAGCACCGCCTAGCGCCATCTCTTTGGTTACTGCAAAAAAATGCAGTAAGATCATTTCCAAAACAGGGAAATTTGTTTCCCTGATGATACACCCTCAATGAAAGAAGAAGACGGTGGCCAAGACCTCCAGACAGGGCTCCTCCACACAACAACTATAGATGGACAAGGTCATGGATGAGTATGAGGACATCTTCACCTCCCCTGTAGGGGTTCCTCTGCACTATCAAGTCAAACAATCCATTGATCTAACCCCAGGTACACCACTGCCCAATGGACCAATCTATTGATGCTCCATTCTGGGGAACAATGGAATCAAGAGGCAGATTCATGAGTTGTTGTAGAAAGGTCGCATCCATCGGAGTTCATCATCCTATGGGAGCTCGATCATGTTGGTACAAAAGAAGGATGGGACTTGGAGAATCTGTATTGACTATTGGGCACTGAACAAGATCATTGTCTGTAATAGGTACCAGATCCCATGGATTGATGACCTCCTAGACCAAATGAAGGGGGGAAAATATTTCAGCAAGATCAATTTGAAGTTAAGATATCACCAAGTACCAGTCGAACCCTTCAATATGTAGAAGACTGCCTTCAAAACCAAGGAGGGCCTTTTCAAATGGTTGGTTATGCCTTTCGAATTGATGAATGCTCCTACAACCTTCATGAGGCTAATGGATGACATCTTGCAACCATTCACCAACTCATTTGTAGTGGTATACTTGGATGGCATCCTGATCTTTAGCTAGAGTTGGGAAGAGCACCTCCACCACATCCGACAGGTTCTCTAAACACAACGAAAACACAAGTTATGTGCCAATTTGGAGAAATGCACTTTTGGCATGACCCGGTTTTAGTATCTAGGAAACATTATTGATGAAGAGGGGGTGCACATTGATCCAGCCAAGATCCAAGTCATTTGGGATTGGCCATCTCCAACCACTCTTGCCAACTTCTACTACAATTTCATGTTGATATTTTCTTATATCACTTGGCCCTTGAGTCAAGCCACCAAGGGAGGAGCGAAAGAAAAACTCTTTTGGTATGAATCTCAATAGAAGGCATTCACAGAGTTGAAATATCGCCTCTACTTGGCACCAGTGCTCTCATTAACAGACTTGCAACAACCATTTGAGGTCGAGACAGTTGCCTCTGACTATGCTATTGGGGTAGTCCTTACTCAACACGGGAACCCAGTGGCATATCACAATGAGACACTTTCAGACACAATTTGGAAGTATCCCACTTATGACAAAGAGATGTATTCCATTGTGCAGGCCTGCTGACAATGGAAGCATTATGTTTTGGGGAAGGAAATGGTCATCCACACAGACCACTGACCCCTGTAGTTCATACAGACCCAAGGGAAATTGCAGAATGATCGCCATTAGAAGTGGTCCACATACTTGCAACAATTCCATTTGAATATCAAGTATAAGAAGGGCAGCACCAATAATGTTGCAGATTTCCTCAGTTGACCACCAATCATGGCGTTAACCACCGTGCTCAACTCTTGTGGGCACGAGAATTCTGATTGGCCACTTCCCTACAAAAGTGATCCAAAATTAGGCCACACATACCAGACAATCTTGGAGGGTCAACATGTTCTAGATTTTCACCTCCAGGATGCCTTGTTATGCCACCTAGGTCACCTTTGTGTTCCTTCAAGCAAGCGTGCCAAGATGATTTTGGAAGCACACTATAGTCAAGCTGCTGGGCATTTCGGGGTTGAGAAAATAGTGGCATTACTGCAGAAGTATTTCTATTGTCCAAATGTTCAACAAGATGTTGGGAAGTACATCATATCATGCACTTCCTGCACCATTGCCAAACTGACCATCGAGAAGCAAAGCCTCTATACCCCGATGCCTAACCCTGTTCGACCTTAGCAATCCATCTCCATGGGTTACATGTCGGGCCTTCCTTCCACTAAGCATGGAAACGACTGTGTTTTTGTGGTCGTCGACAGGTTCTCGAAGATGGCCATTATGGTGGCCTGCAAGAAACATATGACAACCGAAGACACTGCTAAACTCTTCTTTGAATGAGTGTGGGTACACTTTGGGGTCCCATAGTCTATCATCTCAGATCACGATAGTTGGTTCCTCAGTTTATTTTGGTCCAGTCTCTAGTCGATGCTGGAAACAAAACTCACTAAGTCCAAAGCCTTCCATCCTCAAACTGATGGCGAGATAGAGGTTGTCAACAGGATGATCATACACATTCTACGCATGTACAACTCAAAGCATCCATGCACATGGGATGAGAGCCTCCCCTATGTTCAACACAGCTACAACCGAGCTCTCCACAGCTCGACTAGCCATAACCCTTTTCAAGTGGGTTTGGGATTCTAGCCACTATGTCCCATTGATGTGGCCATGCCATTTGCAGCTACTCACATAGATTTGGCTCATTTCCAGTCCAAAACAGATAAGGCAAACAACTTCATTGAGCACATCAAACATATTCGCCAATAGGTCCATGACATTTCGGAGAAATCAAATGCCAAGTACAAGTAGCGACATGATCAACATCAGGTGTGACATAAGTTTCAGGTGGGTGACAAAGTCTGGTTGCATTTGCAAAAGGAATGCCTTACCAGAGCTTATCAAAAACTCATACCACTCCGATATGGTCCTTATACCATTAACAAGTCTATGGGAGACAATGCATTTGAGCTCAGCATTCCCCCATTCCTTGGCCTGCACCGAGTATTCAATGTGGACTGCCTTCAACCATACTTTCCACCATTACTAGACACATCCAACATTGGAGAACAGCATTCAGATTGCATGGAACAAGCTGCAACTGATTGAATCATGGACACACAGATCAAACACACTCACTAGCAAAATATCCAACTATATTGAGTTGTCAAAGAAGGCCAACTCCTTCACCAAGGCAAGTGGCTCACCAGGGACCAAGTTCAGTAGAAGTTTCCTACATCTCATGGAGGAACTCAACGCAATGGGGACCATTTCTTCCTAAAGGGGGAGGAATGATCTAGGTGGATATTGGTGGCCACCTGCCAATTCCACTTGGACTCCCACCATTGCTTCTTTCAGTTTCCTTAATTGTAGCACAGTTTACTATTTTTAGTAGTTTTTTGGGTCCTAAATTTCTGAAGCCATTTTGAGGCCCTAAATGACATTTTTTTGGAAATCTACTACTAGCAATTTTTTGCCCAAAATCATTGTTTTTGTCATATTCCTCAGAGATATCTTTCCAATGGGCTATCATGCACATCGAATAGATATAATATGATCAATTCACGACCTTGGGAAGTTGGTTGTCCAACTCACCCAACGGAGCCCATAAACTCTTGGTGTTACATCTCCATGGGTTAGGGTTTTTTTGTTTAGGGTTTTCTCTTATTGTTCAATAATAAAAAGGCCCTTGAGCCTCATTGTAGCTCAATTCAAAGGCATGTAGCTGCCACATCTCTTCTCAGAGATAAGCTAACATCGCCCTAGCTGGTGTATTTCCATTTCTGTTTCTAAGCATATTTAAGTATTTTACATTAATGAAATGAAGTATTATTTCTGCTACATCTCTGTGGTTATGGATATCTTTGTAATTTCTTTCCTTCCTATTTAAATCTAGATCATAGTCATCGAAAAAGAGGGCAGGTTGCCTGATTGAAGGAGTGGGAGTATTTGAAAAAAAATTCCCTAAGTTATCCCTATTCCTACGAGGCATGGAAAACTGTTTTTCTTGTGTTTTGTTTTTTTTCAAAATTTGAAAGTAATTGCAAGATTGAAATTGCAGACTGAATGAAAACTACTAACTCAATGAAAAATTAACTGCTTAATTGAAATCTTCATAATGGAAAGGAAAGCAAAGAATGCATAATGGAAAAGGAAGCAAACTAAATTACTTCTGCAAAAATGAAACTAGTAGCATAATATTAGAAATAAGAAATGGAAGAAAGAAAGTAGTAATCACATATTTCTCAGACACCTCCCCAGCAACAGTGCCAAAAAGTGATGAGCAATAGTATTGCAGCAGCAATGTTGCAACTCCTGGGGCTACCAGCTTTACTTTATCAACCCGAGGTTCGTACAAACTTGGAGGTGACAGTGTTGTACACACAAGTAAAAGTGATGGTTCTACCTTTTTTCATTGTTCAACTCACGAGAGACCACTAGGGTTTTCAAGCCAAACTTCTATGGATCTAGAAGAAGCTTGATTACTGATGAAAGAAAGAGAAATCTACTCTAGGAGAAAACTTGTCCATTGCAATAGGGAAAAGGACTGAAATCCAATGCTAAACGCACACCATTTCCTAACTAATTGTTGAGAAATTGTACTTTACAAGAATTCCAAGCAAACATGTATGAAATGCTACTTTCCTAAGCATGGACTTTCAAAACATAAAACATCACCACTTTGCATGTAAAGGACTAAAATAAATCTATTTTTTTCTTTTTATTCTTTTTATGGAAAAACAAGTGTGAAACCTAATCTCTGTTGGTGGTGTGGCAGGTGGCTTAGGGATGTTGGTGGATGGTTGGAAGGTTTGGGAGACCCTTATGTGACCTTGTGTGGCTTCCTAGACGTTTTCCCTCAATCCGGCCTCAAAACAGGCCACTATAGGAAAACCTAGAGGATGTCCTAAAAACCTATAGGATTCACTATATTTCTACAAGATAAAACCAAGAGAAAAATAATGGGTGTTGAAGGTGATGGAAGGCCTAGGGAAGGTGGTTGGTGGGTGGAATGGAGTGAGAAAATTCCTAGGATCACTTAGAACTCAAAACCAAGGTTGGGAGATGGTTGGATTTGCTCAACAAGCTTGGAGAAGTTTTCATGTAAAATGATGAAATTGGTGAAGGTCTTAGTGAAAGCAAGGAATGATTATGGATGCATGAAGTTGGAAGGTGGTTGCTTCTGAAACACCTACTCTACATCAAACATTGATATTTGCCAAAAACAATATGTAAAAAAGAAGAATTTCACTAAGCTAGAGAAATAGAGTTTAATGAGCTAGCTGTCTACCTCATGCATGAGGGAACTTGTAGAATAAAATGGAATCATTGATGAGATCTACTGTAAGACTGAAAATGGAGGAAATGGTAAGTAAATCCTACACTTGCAAACTGATCAAATGCTGGTTCAAATACAGTAAACTCTAAATCCTATGAGAAAGTAGAATTCCGTCTTTTTGGGGCTACATAGGGGCCCTTTCCTCAAATCATGATCCCTGAAGGAAGAAGTGAGGCCAAGACACCTATTGACAGCTTTTTGGTGTTCCTTTTATCCCTTCCAACCTACTTCTGAAGTAAAGCACAAATGGGAGAAAACTAATAAACAAACTAATCAAATCTACACTACTTGCAATGAAATACTTCTAAGGACAATTTAACCATGAATCTATGAAAGTAATATAAGCATACAGATACAAGAAGAGGAGCCTTTGCTACTAGGGTTGGGCCATAACCCAAGATCTTTAGCCCTCTGAGTTAACTTAGTACTGGACCATGAAAAAGCTCAATCTCATTATCAAAACAGAAAATTACATAGCATTGCCTTCCATAAGTCTACAGCTCAAAAATAACTAGTGTTTTTACAACAAAAATTCGAATCCTAATGAGGAGCTAGGCCTTTTTATTTATACCACTGAAGTCTCCAACGACTTCCTTAAATCTAGGGAGGCTCAGCTCCCAAACTAGAGATGAACTAACTCTTTGACTATCACTTGCTCGGTTTCCTTTTGATCTTCATGACTTGGCTGCTTGTACTCTGAGCTAGTGCGATTGATGGAGGAATATTCAAATGAGGGAGGAGTAAATGAGGAGGATTTACCTCCTACAATCTCTCTTCCTTGTCCCATTCGAGTTTCAACCTTTAATCTTGCCAAAATTCCATGATTTTATCTCACAAACCAACATTTAATGCATATTAGTCCACTAGGCATAATATCTCACTTTGACTCATCTCATTAAACAAAATATAATCAAAACATGTAATAAATTGTGAGAAGAGTTGATTTGACTAAGCTAGGAAGTGAATTAAGGTCCATATATTTACCCAATGATGAGGCTCATCAGAGGCATTCCCCTCCTTTCGATCTTCAGGTTCATTCCTCTAGATCTTGGTGGTGGCTACAGTGGTACTAGGCTCCACATCAATGATCTACCTCCCTTTGTCATTCCCCTTGTTAGGTTTTGACTCAAATTTGGAACATGCATCTGATTCAAAAGCCTTCATCTCGGCCACTAATTACTGCTTGGCCCGACACTCACTTTTGTTGTGAGTGGATATCTTACGGAACTCACACCATTTTCCCTTGTCCTTCTTTATTTTTGGGGTGTTGTTCATTTCTTGTGGCTTCGGCGGGTCGGCTTGGGTCACCCCACCTTGGCTTTGGTCTTTTCTCTGTGATTTGGGGGTGCCTTTTCCTTGCTTTGGATTCACTAATCTAAAGTCTCGCTTCTTCTGTTTAAACTTTTTCTCAATCTTGATAGAATATCGGTATGTCATGCCGAGTGAGGAGATGTCTAGGAACTCCATCTCATCATAGATGTACTTATGTAGGAAACCGCAGTACTTGAGTACCAAATACTGCTTAGAATCCTAGACACCCAATTTTGTGTGGAGGGTATGGAAAACATTTGTGAACTCCCACACATCTTAGTCCCTTCACTGTCATAGTGTTGTCCACTTTAAGTATTTATCTTCATAGCTCCCAATAGGGTAATATTGTTCCTTCATGGCATCTCAGAAAGAATCCCAAGTGGGTGTGACTAAAAACAATGAGGATTCACTCTTGTCCTTTTGTTCGCAGTAGGTTTCCCACCAGTCCTTGACATGTGGGGCGCTTTGAGAAGTGAAAAATTAATCTTTTCCCGATTGGAAAAGTCATGAACTAAAAGATATCCTTCCAATGATTTCAACCATTTATCTATGGTGTTTGTGTCTATCTGGACCTCAAATCTTTGCCTAAAATATGTGAATTTCTAAGCTAATGTGTAGCTTAAAAGGAGTGGCGCCTCTAGAGTGGTTGTCGAATGAAGATGTGTGGCATGTGGGTAACCGTAAAAGGATTTGGGCAAAGTTATCCATCATCGTGTTCCTCTATTGTTCAAGGGCTTCCTCGAGCAATATTTTGATAGGATATCCTACCCCCTCATATTTCCTTTCTTCTGCCATAGGAGGTCATTGGGGTTTGCTAGGATAGTCTTGCAAAGGTTCAACCATATCAAACCCTAATTCCTTATACCTTGACCTCATTGGGGACATGCAAAGAAAAATACAGAAACAATAGACCACTATGAAACCACTGATCAAAATTTAAATAGGAACACAACAAATTAAAGATATAACCATAAATACAGAGATGTAGTAGAAATAACGCTTCATTTCATTAATATCATAATACTTTAATATGCTTACAAATAGAATGGAAATAAATGAGCTCACGCGATGGTGGCTTACCTATGAGAAGAGATGTGGTGGCTATATGCCTCTGACTTGTCTTACAATGGAGCTCTTATTATTGAACAACAAGGGAAAACCCTAAACAACCAAAAAACTGACCCCAAGGGATGGAACACCAAGAGTTTGTGGGCCTCGTTGGGGTTAGTTGGGTAGCCAACTTCTCTGGGTCGTAACTTGGTAATATTATCTCCATTTATCATGTATGATAGCTTATTGGAAAGGTATGCTTGAGTACTACATTATTTATAATGGGCCTTGCCTACGTCCACAATCCTGTTGCGGACCTAAAAAAACATCGTTTAGGGGGTCAAAACTGCTTTGAAAGTTTAGGACCCGAAAAAACTGCTAAAAATAATAAATGCTGAAATAAACAAGGAAACAGATTAAACTAAATGGAGGTCTAGGGGGAATAGGTGGTTGGCCACCTATATCTAGCTAAATCATATAGAGACCAATCTGGTTGGTGTTAGTTATTTCTAGATGATAGAGGTGGAATCACTATGGTTGAGGGTTGAGGTGGTTTGGCTTCCGGAAGCCCTAGTTGGTTTTGTCTTGGTGTATTCCATGAGATACCACTTTGATGCTTGGAATATGGCACAAGGGTGATTGGCTAAAATAAATATTTGGTTCAGCCCATTCTATGGTCGGGTGGTACATGGAAGTCCTTGACTTGGTTGGTACTTTGTACATGTTAATATGTGTTCTTTATTATTGATGATCAATGAGCATAATTATTGATTTACTGTTGTTTAATGAATGGTTTGTTATGGATTTATTTTTGGTTAATTATATGCTACATGCATGGTGTATTTATTACAATATGATGTGCTCTTGATCTAGATTAATTTATGATTTGACAAACTCTTGGTTTTCTTATATGGATATGCGCTAATATGTTTTTTTTTTCAACAAGTATGAGAGTAAAGCAAGCCTTCTTGATGTACATCTGATGAAACTAATGTAAACAATGAAAAAAATATGAATCCATGAATTACATGTACTATAGTCACAAAGTGTTTGTAAAAATGAATAACATGTGCTGGAAAGTTAGACCCTGTTTTCGTAAGCTGCACCTTGGAAGTTTGGTCATGTATAGTAACTATTAGCTCGTCTCTATCTCGATAAGTATTTTAAAGTAGGTAAATGTGGGGTGGGGTGTTATAGGTTGGTATGAGAGGAAGTTTGCATTCTCTTTGGGTTATATATGCTACCAATGGGTGGTATGAAAGTGGGTTTTCATTCTCTTTGGTTGATATTTGATACCACAGGTTGGTATCAGAGTGGGTTTCCATTCTCTTTGGGTTATATCTGATACCACAGGTTGCTATTAGAGCCTCCCAGTTCAACACTTGGACTAGGTGGCAAACTGTATTTGTCATGCATGCGTGTGAATTATCTATGTGTTACTATGGTTTCATTGTGATGGTCATTATTGAGGTTCTAAGTCGTCATGATGTTGGTATGTTGAGATGACTGATATGTTGATTTCATTATGTATGCATATGTTGTTGTCATCTGGATTAATTGTGTAGATGAGATAGCCTCCCCTGAAATTCATAGAGGTATGTTTGATCATGTTTATATTTGATTATCTAACATGGTATGTTTACGGGAAGAAGATCAAGATGGCTAGAAAGATGGTGGATTACAGTTCACGTGATTCTCCTTATAGATTAGATAAAAAAAAAATTGATGAGTACTCCCCTGACATAGTAGATAAATTTATAAGTTTGAAAGCATTAATTAGAACTTGCAAAGCAGATAATGATAGGATCATTCAGTCATAAGAAAGTCTTGCCAGGGCACAAGAAAAGCAAGAAGAGGCCAATCCAGTGATTCTTCAGATCTATTAGATTTGTAGAGATAAGGACCACTTAGGATCAGTCATGGATAGGAGGAAAGGACCAATGGAGCATATGGAAAAAAGTCTCAATCAGGATATAATTTTTATAGGGATGACACAGTCAGACATGGTAGGTTCTTGGATACAGTTGATAGGAACGGTAATGACAATGGGTTCTATTGTATTTCTATTTCAAAGAGACATCATCATGATCACCACCACCATCTTTATAAGAGGAGTAAGAATAAATACTTGATAGGGTATTTGAGGAAAGCAAATCCTCCTACATTTGATGGAGAAATGAAGAAGTCACAAGATGTAGAAGACTAGTTTCTTGGGATGAATAAGTTTTTTAGATTACATGATTATTTAGAAAATATGAAAGTCATAATAGGTACTTTCAGTCTTAAAGGAAAAGAAAACATTTGTTGGAAATATGTAAAAAATATTAGATGAATTCAAGAATAGGAGCTGACTTGGAGTGAGTTTGAGACACTTTTCAGGAAGAAGTATATATCTGAAAGACACTATGATGACAAGGCAAAAGGAGTTCTATGAGTTGAAGATGAGATCTATGACTAATGAGGAGTATACTAGTATATTTATAGAGTTGTTGAGATATGTGCCTTATCTTAAGGAGGATAAGGTAAGGATTCAAAGATTTATCAAGGGGTTGTTGGTATCATTCAAATATAGGATTGATTTTGATGATCCTAGATCATTGGAGGAAGCCATAAAAAATTTGAAGCAATGTTATGAGAAATCGAAGCACAAGACTGAGTCTAATCAGGATTGGAATGGTAATGAGAAGAATAAAGGAAAGTGAGCTAAGAAGAGAGGAAAACCTCAGGATGTAGATGACAAGGAGAATGTAGCACCACACAAGAAGTTCAATCTAGCTAATAGAGGATAAGGATTTCAGTATGAGGAGAAGAACAAGGGTGATGACAGGAAGACTTTGGAGTGTTGGACTTGTGGCAAGGATCATCATAGGAGATGTTTTCCACAACATTGGGGTGGTAGACCTTAGATTCACAGTTCTCAGGAGGCACAGACGGTTGGTGATGTTGGACAAAGTATTCTTCGGATTTACGCAACTTTGGATAATAAGCACGTTGATGATCTAACATTTATTATCGATATGGAAGGTAAGATTTTTTATCAATATGTATCTATTTTGACTGACCCTACACCTAACTATATAAGATATATCAGCCGTGACCCAGTGGACAAGTTTTTATTAAATAAAGAAGTGCATGTAGAGTCTTGGTTGGTGCAGTTGTCTACAAGTACCAAGAAAAGAGTTAATTATTGGGTGGGATCTTGTGCATTTGAGATGAACAATATGTCTACAACAACACATCTAAATGTGCTTCCATTAGGACCATATAGTATGGTGTTGGGTATGGATTGGTTATAAATTCACAAGAATAAGGTAGATTTCTATGATAAGGCTATTGATTTGCTTGGATGATGATGGAGAGAGGATAATATTGCAGGGTAAGAATAGGCTTACATTAGTGGGAATGGTTACAACTATGCAAGAAAAGCGTGGTAGTAGGAAAGGATGTGTTTTGTTTGCAATTCATATTTCTAGAGACAAAGGGAAGGATGTTGAGGATGCTGAAGTCTTGAAGAGGTATCTGGTTTTACAACAATTTCAGGATGTATTTACAACAAAGATCTTATAGTTACCACATCATAGGGAAATGAACTTTTCTATTGAGTTGACGTCGGGAGCAGCATAAGCATCAAAGGCACCTTACAGGATGAGCACTCTAGAATTAGTGGAATTGAAGTTATGGATTAAGGAAATGCTTGATAAAGGATACATTAGACCAAATGTCTCACCTTGGGGTGCATCAATATAGTTATTGAATAAGAAGGATGATACTCTGAGGTTGTGTATTGATTAGATATGGTTGAACAAGGTGGCGGTTAAGAACAAGTACCCTTTGTCGTGGATTGATGACCTATTTGAAAAGTTGAAGGGAGTAACAATGTTATATAAGATTGACTTGAGGTTATGATATCATCAGGTACACATCAAAGAAGAGGACATCTACAAAACCACATTCCAAACTAGGTATGGGCACTATGAGTTTGTTTTGGTTCCTTCTAGTTTGATTAATGCTCCAGCTACTTTCATGTGTTTCATGAATAGTGCGTTGTGCCCTTATCTAGAAACTTCTGTGATAATATTCATTGATGACATATTGATATATTCTAAGAATGAGGAAGAGCATGCAGAACACCGGGAAGCAATATTGAGATTATTGAGAGAGAATCAGTTGTATGCCAAGCTAGTAAGGGCAGTTTCTTTCAGACAAAATTTCATTACTTTGGGCATGTGGTCTCCAAGGAAGGTATAGAAGTGGACCTAGAATATATCAGAGCTATCATGGAATGGGAAACTCCTATGAAAGTGTATGAGGTCATATCATTCATGGGAATAGCAAGTTGTTATAAGAGGTTCATTAGGAAATTCTTGTAGAAATTAATGTGTAGATTCAATACTGCTTATGAAATTTGTTAAATCACAAGACTTGAAGTTGCTCTATTGATATATGGAAGTTAATTCACCATATCAAACAAGAATCATAGACATGAAAAAATAAAAATCACACATACACAGAGATTCATCTAGGGGATACCAACTGCTCAAAACCCCTCACTATATGTACTGCATTAATCAGAGAATAAATAATAAATACAATGCTCGCTTAAGCCTGAGCAAATCCTGTAAGTGCATAGTCTATCACTCTTCCTGACTAACTGAACCTAGCCAAAGACTTAGCCAACTTCAATCCTTCCCAAGTTATTATTTCCTCATGTTCTTCCCTTGGGAAATTTCCCCTATTTTTTAGGAATTTTAAACCAATGCATTGTGCAATAGCCTTAGGTCCATCTCTTACTACATGTATCACCTGTACACATAGGAATATGTTATAATTGATAGTAAACTTCCTTGTAATCTCTACCTAAACTAGGTAACTTGAATTATATATATGCAATAGTTATTTTGGGTTGATTTTTTAGTTAACCAATTGATCATAGAGTGTGCTTGAAGTTACACATCCACAACTTGACCTCCACTAGTTTGTCTGACAGTTGAAACTAGTAAAACTTGTAATAACTCAAATTAACTGAAATATATTGCTATAAATTAGAAAAAGATCATGTAGAACTAAACTCAAGTTTATCCAACTCAAATTTACTGAGTTAACTGAGTGACAAGATCCATGTCACCTCAGTTAACTACCTCCAAGTATTCTTCTCAAATAGAAATTAGAATTTCAATCTAGTTTGACCAAGGCAAAGTCAAAAATAGATTTTCTTGTTGCATTTTCAACACTCCCTCTTAGAAAGAAATGGATTATCAAATACGCCAATCTTGCTTCTATGGAACTTGAATCCTCCTCTTGACAAATAACTTTTCAAAATATCTTCATTTTTTTCCTCAAAATGTAACACAACAACATGATTCGTCTCTACACACAATCTTGTAGCTGGTGATATCGGATGTCAGTATGCTTGGATCGACCATGAAATACTGGATTCTCATAGTTTGATACAACTTCTATTGTCATGGTAAATCATTGTAGGATCCATCTTCTGACCAAAGAACCCAACAAGAATATTCTCATCTTGATAGCCTCACATGATGCTTGAATTGTAACCATGTAATCTAATTTTGTTGAGTTAAGTGTCACAGATCTCTTCTTACTAACTATACCAGGAAAAATGAAAATTTCTCCTGATTTTCACCTCCTGCCTAATGGAATCCCTTCCCAATTTGCATCTATTAAGACATGCAGCCTCACTCCCTTTGTCTCTTTGTACCAAATATCAAACTGAGTAGTGCCTTTGAGGTATCTCAACACATGCTTTGTTTCCTTCCATATAATTTGGTTGTCTTAGCCATTTCTTGACTAAATTGGTTAACTGCATAACACATGTTCGGTTGTATGTTCAGGAAAAACGTAAGTGAACCCATAAGCTTCCTATAAATAGTAGCCTCCAATAATTCACCTAAAGTAGCATCCCTTTTCCTCCAGTTTCCTACTAGAGGAGTCTCCATGGGTTTGCACCTATCCATGTGAAACCTCTGAAGTGTCTTGTTAGCATACTTTCCATGAGAGACAAGTAGTTTTGCATCTCCTTGCCATACTTCCAAACTAAGCAAGTACTGCATGAGTGTTGGGTTGTGTTATATTCTTTCCACGACTAACCTACGTAGTGAACCGGGGGGTTAGAGGGGGGGCGGAGCCCCCCCTTCGTTGCGCCGATTGTGCAGCGGGGCGGTCACAGGGGGGCAGCAGCCCCCCCTATCCGGGGGGTTTGAGGGGGGTGGGTAGCCCCCCTCTACGGGGTTCGGGGCAGCGCCCTGAGAAAAAAAATTTTTGGACCCTATATTAGGTTGGGCGAACCTACCTATGGTTTTCGGTCCATGGTTTTGGACATGATGGTTTTCAGTCCATGGTATTGGATGCTTCGGTATGTATAAATATATATTGTAACATTGAAAGGAATATAATGAAAAATCAAGCTGGTAGTCTCAGTTTTGAGATCCAGTGGGAAATCTCTGTGTATATGTGTTTTATGTGTTACACTCTCGCATTTTTATTTTTCCTGTGATTTAGAATTCGTATGCAGGTAATTTCTGTATGGGGTTAAAACCTACATTTGGTATCAGAGCTGTTTTGGCTTCAAAGGGACGCGTTTATTGCTGAGGGGTTTCACTCGGGCCTGTGGTAGACCCTGTTCAGTGGGAGATCTGCGAGATCGATTCTGGTGGTGAAAGAAGATGGCGAGCAGTGGAAAG
>APFE031349484.1:0-11427 GCA_000404065.3 Pinus taeda
ATAAACTAAGTCAATGAAAAAATGTAGTGATATGATTGGATGAATAAAACTATAGTAATAAATTAACCCACCTAAAGAATAGTTAGGAATAACATGTTGGTTAGAAACTCAGGAATAGTTAGGAATAACTTGTTCGTTAGAAACTACTTACGAAATAGAAACTCAGGAATAGTTAGGAATAACTTGTTCGTTAGAAACTACTTACGAAATAGAAACTCAGAAATAGTCAAGAATATCTTGCTTGTTAGAAACTTACAAAATAGAAAGTCAGGAATAGTTACGAATATCTTGTTGAAATTTTCGCAGAATAGAAGTGCATGGTTGATGGTTAGAAATTAACGAAATAAAAATAGAAACTCAGAAATATTCGCTGAAATTACAAGATACGAAATAGAAACTCAGGAATATTCGCTGAAATTACAAGATATGAAATAGAAACTCAGGAATATTTGCTGAAATTACAAGATTGGGGTTTGTTTTGAGATTAAATCTGAGAGGAAATAGAACGGTAATTGTAATTGAAGTGCATGGAGGTTTGTACTGCTCTGCTTCACACGATGGAATGGATCCCGTGAATAATTGTGAGAGAAATCAAACAATTGCATGTATGGCAAGGAGATTACAATGGCTGAAATGAATTAAGAAGAACCTATGGCATCTGTGAGAGCGGAGGAAACCTAAGGAAAATGGACTAAGAAAACTGAGATGAATGGACTGGGTTCTGTTTTCAGAACAGCTTAGAGGACATATAGTTATAATGGAGGTTTCCTTAATTCAACTATTTTAATTCAAGAAACATAAAACGAAGAGGCAGAACTAAAGCGAATAAACAAGGAACAATAATTGTAAGTTTAAGGAAAAATAAAAAATAAAGGGAGACCTTGCCTATTGAATTGGAAGCTTGATTTTAGAAGGATTGAATTGAATCCAAATTAGTATCATTCAAGATGGACTCCAAAAAAATTAGGAAAGAAGCCTACCTGCAGTTGGGGGCTTTACTCGGCGTCGTATTATTTGCACGCTGTTGAGTGAGAATAAGGTATTCTTGAACGAGCTTTACTCTCAGGGATTCTTGATCTGTTCACAGAAAAATCAAAATTAAAAACCCAGGAAGACCCAAAACACACAGGTTTAAAAGATCTAAAAACTACATAAAAAGAACAGGGTCGTGATTATGAGACCAATAATTGATTATGAGAACAATAATTAAAACCTTTACAATGCTAATACTTACTATTACTATTGGTGGTGTCTATCTATTACAATGCCAATAATTAAAACCCTTCCAATTTTCCACAATCCGAATATGAAACAATTAATAAATAAAAATTATTAAACCATGAAGAAACTCCTAATCTCTATGCATACCTGATTGTCAGTTCCAGGCCAGGCGAAAATGTATACGCAATTGTCCACTCCAGTGGTTATGTTTATAGAAATCTAAAATCTAAAAATAATCACATGTTTATAGAAATCTAAAATCTAAAAATAATCACATCTATCTTCTGCTCCACGTTTCTGCACCAAAGATAAAACCAGACAGCGAAATAATGAAAACAGAGAGTAAAAATTTGCTTCACATTCTGCGACAAAAATAAAATCAGGCAGACAAAAAGAACAAAGAAAAGAACATCTAGCATCCAACCAGAGCAGAAACACCCAAAAAAAACCAGCATGCATGAATAAATAAACCATTCAAGGCAATGCAGTGCAGAGTAGGGAACCAGAAATGAAAAAGAACAAAGAAATGAACTGAAAGCATAGGAGAACAGAAACGCCCCAGCGTGCATGGCCATGCAGCTAAGAAACAGTTCAAGGCAATGCAGTGCAGAGTAGGGAACAAAAAGAGGAGAGTGCGTATTCAGTGTGTAAGAATGTGTTTATATCGTCTGCTTTTGAAACGGTGAGAAATAGAATTTTCCTTTGCCGACATTCGAAGAATGAGTGGGTGGTAGGTATTCCATCCTCGTGCACTTCAATCCAAACTTTGAATTGCTTTTGAAACGGTCAGAAATAGCTTTTTCCGTTGCCGAAATTCAAAGAATGAGTGGGTGGGTGGTACTAGGTAGCACTTCAATCCAAACTTTGAATGGCGCAAAGAAAAAAAGCAAAAATCAAAATCATAGTGCAATTAGGTGGTTGTGTTCCAGCTGAAGGACATTTCGTTCAAATGAATCTAAAAGTAATTGAACTTGTAAACATGATAATAAAAAATCTCCTTATATAATCCTATCTTAGCTTTTTTATAACTGCTAATTTGAAGGGATAGGATAGTGTCTGCCACATCATTTCTAGCTTCATTGCTAAAAGGGTTGTAACATGCCACTTTCTATTTATATGGTAGGTCTTTATTACGAAATAAGCTAACAAAGCTTAAAATATTCCATGCCAATAATGGGAGTTTCCTGATGGCATAATCATTTTTAGAATATAAAAGATTTATTATATAATTATAAATATTTATATTAGGAATATAAAAGATTTATTATACAATTACAACTATTTTTATTAAAATATAATGCATGCGTTGATAGGGATAAAAGAATAATCAGTAATGAAATGTAAAATAACATTAGGCTGCACTGAAAAGATTGAAATGAAGGATTTTTATATTTAATAATATTAAAATTTATCATTTCAGTGTCAATAGAGAATATCTTTTTAAAACAATACATGAAACTTATCTTTTAAACATTATTAATAAAAATAACATGTGCATTAAAGGTAATACAAAATAAATCAAAATATTAGGTTTCAAGTTATATTTACTATAGGTCATAGAGATTAAGGGTTATGTATGATATATATTTGTTAGAACTATTTTATTATTGAATGTTTTGATAATTATTAAAATATGAAAATCAAAGAACATGTAAATCAACAAATCATTCACACAAATGAATACAATATGCACTTTAGGGAACTTAAAATAGGAGGAAATCTAGCTAGAAGGTAAGTTCATTGTTGTTCTTTGTTTTCTTTAGTAATGGAAATGAAAACACAAAAAAAGAGACACTTACTACAAACTTTCCTTTGACATGATGGCCTAAGTGGCTACCAAAAAATCTTATTCATCATCTATTGCTTCCTAACATCTCGCTCCACAACCATGAAACAAATACAAAGTTAAAGGAATTGAATCTCCTCTATTTCAACTCACCTAATATTTGGTATGGGCTAATAACCATCTACATTTAAGGCTTTTGCATTCCTCCACCCTCAATTAGCACTAGGTTTTAGACAATCTAAAATTCTCTTCAATGTCTACATTGGGAAAATTTTAAGCATGGAAATTTATCCTAGAGTGTAGAAATGTTGGAAAATCCTACTAGCTACTCAAATTGTTTCTCCATATTCATCTAAAAATATAACAATTTTATATAGTCTATAAAATTTTGAAGAATTTTGGCATAAAATAATTTTAACCTAAAAAAATTATGTGAATCATCTTAAAAAAGAAAAAGGAAAGAACCGAATGCTTGATTCGAAAAATAATGGAAAACAAGTCTATCTATGAAATTTTTCTCCTAACATTTTTCGTGTTCTAGATGTGTGTAGGTCCACCTGTGCCATCAACTTAGTACCATCATGGCCAACAAGGTACCTCCACTTGTGGCAAGCATAATTTTCATATATGAGATCTTGTTGGGGTGATTTTTACACCATTATAAAGGTCACTATATGGAGAATTACGTCACAACATTCTATGCTAATATTGTAAATTTTTTACTTGAGGAATTTCCATTTGATTGACCAAAATGGAACTATAAAATTTGGAACTTTGAGTCTGTTAATTGGGACATGCCACTAACTTAACAGGTACTCCCCAAATAGAAACACCTAATGTATGGGGCACAAATGTGGGAACATACATCTCAATAACCAATGGAATGAAGGTGGACATAATTTCTCCTTATTCTGCATTTCAAAAGTGGGAAGAAGTCCTTTTATACTGGATGAGCAACTAATTCTTGACTTCATGTGAGAACTACACAAAAAAGGAAAGGAGGATCACCAAAATGAGTTATATTCAATTGAACAAGTAAAGAGTCTATCAAAGAATGGTTCTAATTGAGTTGAAGATGTTCATTAATGAATTCAACTTTTATGTCTTAATCTTCCTTTGGATGTCATGTGTGAGTCCTAACTATATCTATGTTTGTGTCATTATTTATGCACAACTGATATTGATTAATGATTTGTGATTCCTCTACCTTTAGAGTAAATCGTCTAATACTTCTTGACTCAAGTCTATTTTCATCTATATATTTACTTCTTGAGGCCCCTAGCCACCTAGACATACCTTTCTACTATTTTCCTTGAATTAGCTAACAACCAACACACTCTATGATGATAGTCGCATAACCATTATTAGCTAATGGAACTTTATCTCTGTCATCCTACAAGTGTTTCAAGTGTTATTAGCATTTTGGCTTAAGCACAAAATATGGGTCCAAACCTCATGATAGACCAACACTCAATAGTTGACCTCCAGACATCGACTATCCATATCACTTGATACTTCCATCTAATTGCCATGTTAGCACCATTGCACATTCTAATCTATATCACCTTGTCACATAATGTGTCCACGTCAACAACATGTCATCTCCAAGTCTATGCCACATCAGTGCCACGAAAGCTCCACATTGATGCCATATGACCACCACATTAGTGCCACATCATCATCATGTTAGTCCCATGTTATATCTGTGTGAGTGGCACATCAAAGCCACATTATCATATATAACCTTAGGGCCCTTATGAAGTTTCGTATAATTGGAAGAAAGCCCTGGTAGGAGGGCTTGAGGATCTAAACCCAATAGCCATCACTTAAAAATATTGGACCATACATCACAATTAACTAATGGATAATGTGAATTTTGTTAGAATCAAGGAGTTGAGGTTCTGCTTCCTAGAGAATTCTGGGAATTGTCCTCCCAATCTTAGAATCCATCACTCAACAATTCCCTAGCTTCTTATTAAGCAGTAGAAGTGAAAATTTTATCTACAGTCGTGGTTTCTACAAGACTCTAAATAATTCTCTAATCATTGAAAACTAAAAGTCTAATTCTTAAAATAAAACAACTCCATATCCCTTTCTAGATATCTCTTGGTCATGGCCCGTATGTTAGCCATATGATCAAGAGATTAGGATGACACCTTCCTATCAAGAAATTTTTGTACATTGTTTCTCTAAAGAACTCCATCCCAAAAATTCTTTCCATCCCAAAAAGTTGTCAATCCTCCAATTTCTCCAAGGAAGGAAAGTTGGTAGAGGGGTCTTGAGGGTTAATAATGACTTTGACAAGGAAGCGAAGGAAGATTTCTCATGTATAGAGATCCTTCCTAACCATGAAGGCACCCAAGCACTCCACCCTCACTACTAGTAACCATTTAACTTCCCACAGGAAGTCACATAGGACATTACACATGATTTGTCTCTTCTGAGGCCTTTAGACCTATTCTCCTAACTAGGGAGGCATTTTTAATGATTTTTATTGCAAACAAACATACATCATGGTTGCCAAATCCTTCAATTGACTTAGCACGATCAACATCTTTATTTCAAGGAAATTTGAGCTCTTTAGATCCATCAACATACTATATAGCCATTCAAGAATTGTTCAATGAACTCTGCAACATTTTTCATTGGATGTTTTATGAATGCAACTCTCACCTAGGTCATTACCTTGCCCTTAAGGCTAATTTCCTTGACTCCAAGTATAAAACACGTTCAAAAATACCTTTTAATATCTACATCAAACCTAGGGATTCTATGACCTAGCTATGTTAGACCAATTTTATTTATTAAACTCATTGATATCTCTCAACAATAAACTAGTTATCATGGCTATCCAAGGCATTGAGGGGTGAGCTTCCCTAGTCTTCTTAGCCTTTTTATTTCATTGGAGTCTGTAACATATGGGATATAGACACTAACAAGGACTATAGGTCAATCTACCCCATCCTCCTTACACACATTATAAGTTCATATAAAGTTACACAAGCAATAATATGAACATTACATAGTTATGGTACCTATTAAAGGCATATTTATCCTACCATAACATAAAAAGTAGTACAACATATATAATACCTATGTAGTAGGAAATCCATAGATACACAACCTGTCAACATAGATTCCATTTTATGCATTATGGTTTACATTACAAATTTATGTTAGCAAGGGTACTTATCTGATGAGAGATAAAAGGACTCCCATAATTGATGAAGGGTAAGCCACATTCCACCCCACAATAGGCTTAGATTCATCACAATATTTATTTAAGTTGGCAACCACCAAGTCAAACCATGAAGCCATCATGGAGGTCCCAATCAAAATTACAACTTGTAAGCATGAAGACCATTCTCCTACTTTTCATCAAGCTCCTTAGTTTTCTTATCGTCAAATAAATCCTAGAGTTCATTTGAGCTACTTTATGTGGTTTCTCAGCTACTGCTACAACATAAAGGGGGGTTTTAAGACAATAGTTGATATAATTTTTTAGTAAATTTTCTTAAGTTGAGACAAAAAAATGTATATATTGTCTTAAATATTGCCTTTAAACGAGTGCCTTAGGAGACAATTTTATTTTTTTCTATAGAGAGATAACAATTGGGATTAAATACATATTGCTTTTATAGAGACAACATGTCTTTAATCCTAGCCATCATCTCTCTAGCGATAATAAAAAAAGTATATTTAAAGGCAATACAATATCACTTTTCTCTCTTTATAGGCAATATAATACAACGAATCTAGAAAAATATCTCACGATTGAAATAAATCAATATAAAAAGTATTTAATTAAAATAAAATATAATATCATTGATTAATTCATGTTAGGGAATAGTGGAATCGAACGACCAACCTCCTACTTATAAGGAATATGCTCTTCCATGGAGTTAGCACCTTTTAGGTAATTATGTGAGGAGTTATTCCAATCCTTGAAAGTGCATTATATGCATTGATTTAAAAACAAACCCTGCACATAATGACATCATATTTTTAAAATATACAATAATACAATTCTTTTTTTTTGCTGAGCAAAGGCTAAACTATTTATATTAAAAGAACAAAAAGGTATTTACAAGAGGTACTGAGCCTCTGAGAGCGCATGATCAGCTCTCTGTCAAAAATTTTCTTATCAACCTGGATCCTCTGCTTATACGAGCCAGAGGTTACAAAACCATCAACCTGGATCCTCTGCTTATACGAGCCAGAGGTTACAAAACCATGAATCAAAAGAGAGTTAACAACTATAGAGTTCGACATATAAATTAGGCAAAGAGAACAGACAGGTAAACAGGACCCTTTGCTGCAACATAAACCGCAACAAAAACAGGGGTGCCATGCATAATTGCATCCATTGCTGGTCGCCTCCCCATGAAACGGAACCAAAAAAGAAAATGTCGTGAATTGACTTACCCTGACGCATCCGTCTTACTTGGTTTGCTTCTGCTTCTCCTTCGCTTCACGTTCCTGTGCTCGTTTCTTTCTATCTTCTGTTGCTCGAACCGGGTCCCTCTCCCAAGTCACCTCCATCCCCACCGGAATATCTTCCAGCCGATCAATACCAGGGGGTAATTTGAGATACAGAGTGTAGTCGAAGGAGTCCTCTGGTTCTTCCTCCCTGATTTTGCTCTGAGGGGAGGACGACCTGCTGCTCTAAGTCTCCATAAGAGCTTCTGGTGGATTTTCAGACACCATCATGGGTGCTTTTCCTTTGAGGCTCCCAATTTCCTTAAGAGCTTCATCATGCTCCGCCGAAAAACCATCGGTACTCTCCTCGTCTGCCCTGCTTTGTAGCTCCGGGTTAAAGGAACTGTCCGGATCATCCGAGGAGGGAGGCGCCTGTTCCTCTGTGTCATCATTCTAGTTGCCTTCCTCCTCATTCTCCTCAGAAAAAATTACTGTGATCATTGCTTTGACCACCGGCTTGTTCCTCCTGCAACGATAATGAAGGGTCACGGTCTGAACAAAATTACTAATGTCAGAGCCCGAGTAATCCGATTCAGAGGAGGGAGGCTCAGCAACAGCCAGAGGAGAAAGGCACTTCGGGCTTGCTTGGCCCCTTCCTCTAATGCCAGCTCGTTGGCCATAGTTACGCCCCCTGCGAGGCCCGAGATGTCCAGTTCTAGGTGCCATGATGAGCCCAGGATACCTAACCGCTTTCTGAGTGCGAGGCCGGGTTTTCCTAAGCCTCCTTCTACCAACAAGAGTTTCTGCGCAGAGATTGCCTGGGCTGCAAAGAAACCCAAAGTCCAGATTCGAATTCGCCTGAGAATACAGGGGACGAAGCACAAGAATTACATAGTGTATGTAATCGAGGGTAGGCTTGCTTCCCGCAGAGCCTCCCTCCTCCACGCGGACAGTAACAGTGAGCCAAATCAGACCAGAGCCGAACTGAAAACCAGGAATAAGGAATGTTTGCGCCATCCTGGGATATCTGCTTGCGATTTCTTGGGAGTTCAACATCATTGAAGAGCCATTAAGGCGATTTAAGTCGGAAGGGACAGAGGCCAGCCCACAGCACATGGCTTCCACCTGTCTGGAGCGTGGCTTCGTATACACGGCGCGTGGAGAACGCATGAACCTTAATGACTTGTGTTAACACCCGCATCCGGGTACAATAATACAATTCTTATTTCTAATTTAATAAAAAAATTAATGGATCTATCTCAATGTTACACCCCTATAGCATGACCTGCACAATAAGATCATATTTCACCATTCAATAGTTTTGTTCCAGATGGAAGTCAAAACTATGTTAAGTCACAAAACATCTGTACAAAGAGAATAACAAATTCAATAATTTTACAAGAAACTCTAGGTCGAAAAACCTCTCTTGCAAAATTTGATTAAATAAATGAAAGCATTAGCCTTTTTATTTGTTGGAACAATAGCTTAGGAATCTAGCCCATAATACTGCATCCCGTCTTATCTGAACTTATTTAAAAATATTAATGAAGTATTTTATTTCCTCAATTTCTGCTTCAGCAAGCTCAAATTGCATAACCAATCACATCACTGTCGATCAAATGTAATAAGAAATTACAATTCAATTAGCTCAAAAGTTATATGTTCTAACCAAACTAGGGAAGCACCTTCTCTCTTTTATAGAAGAAGTGAAGAGAAGTTTACATTGAAACTACCCATGCAAGTGATGTGCCCCATTTAACACTGTTAAAACCTAACCATAATGTGTCTAATAGAGTGTCCCATCATGCATGGTTAAGCATGCCTTAAACATAATACTTACTACAATAGAATGAGTACATGGATTCATCAGCCCAAGATGGCTAGGTTTAATGGCCATCTAAAGATTGAAAACCTCCTCATGCAATGTGCCATTCCTAACTTGGGATTTGCACCACCTCAAAATAGTGTGAACAATGTTTATTGCAAGACCATGGATGAACTGAACTAGATCTACTAGGTATTTGCTCCATTGAAGGATAATAACTCCCAAAAAATAGGTAAACTATAATAGCCCTATTTCAAGTCACAATTGAAAAAGGGTTCGTTGCAGAATCATTGTGAACTGAACTAGATCAGTTGGGTACATGTTCTGGTGAAGGATAATAACTAGCAAGCAAGAAGTGAAATATAACAACTCTATTTCAATTCACAATTGAAAAGGGGTCTACAATGGGGCCATGAATCAACAAATAATGACAACATATGAGAGGTCATGTTCCCTGAAATTGATGCGGGTTACCAGAATTATGAGAGGGATGACCTTGAATGACTCGTATTTACACTATTAAATTTAACCATTTTCCACATAAAATTATAGTAAATGGAAAAAATCACAACAATAATAATAGGTTGACTATTCTCCCCTACAATATCCACCCTCATTTATTTCTATGGTGAATAATTTTAGATGGCGTAAAAAGTACATACAATTGAATTCAACACTATCTCTGTCACTTGTAAAATCAACAACATCAACAACAATCATAAAATAGGATGCATTATGATTTGTCACATCCACAGCCAAAAGATTAGAAACCACCAGGGCAATGATTTTTAGAATATGGATTGATAACAAAAACTCAATGTGAAGACTTATAACTTACTCAACATAGAACCAAAGTATGCACGATAGCTAAAAAAGATAATTGACTAGATTTTTACATTCCATCAATTGAATGCTACTCCTTTCCAAGTCACACTTGAAAAGGGTTCTGCAACTCGATTGTGAATACAATACTAAGAGAGCACATATGAGAAGTCATTTTTTAATTAAATTAATGGGTCACCCTATTTATGAGATAGACATCTTGTCACAAATAGTATTTATATTCCTCCCTCGAGTAGGCATCATCATTATAGCTATGGTGATTTGAGTGTACATGTTGTCCATATACAAAATACTAAATTCCAAGGGCATAATTGTTTATTGTTATTTTTCACTTATTTGTAAGATATTTTTGTCATTTCACCTCTCTTCTCCATAGATTTATGAATTAAAAAAATATTTTATTATACATGATGCATCAATGATGAAACTTATTCACTACAAGTTTGAAGGTGCTTTATGCATAACACTTAGTGTCTAACCATACAATTCATGATTTACAAAAGCATTATAAATTCCCATGTTACATAACCTTAAGTCAATGATAAAGGTGTTTCAATTCTGGAGAGTGAAATTTAATTTTTGCAATTTACCTTACATTTGTCAAGGATAGTCAAGGAGGAATGAATTTTACTTATTTTTCCTTATCTCAATTAGAGAAGAAAGGTGTTCTACTCATTTAACCTCAACTCAACTCAACTAGGAAACCATCGTATCCATTTTTCCATTCCTTCAGTGAAGGAGAAAGGTGCTAAAATTAGTTTTGTTGGTCGTTTTGGAGCTAAATGTACCCATAACATGGGTCCATTATGTTAATGTAGATTAAAGAGATAGAAAGGAAATGAAAATTTATTAGCCAATCTATGTTGAATCCATACAGAGCATTGTGGTGTAGGTAAATTCTAAGTGCAGACACAAACAATTCCTCTAGCTCGAGAGAGCGGGTCTACCCACAAACAAAAAATCTATGGAAGATATCCTTAAGATAGAATCAAATAAGAGGGCCTACCTCTTATTACACTATTCCTCTTAGTGACAATCTTGCTTCCTTGCTCCAACTATCTTTGATTTCCTTCCTTCGAACACCTGAAACAACTAAATAACAACAAACAACCAACGTGATAACATACAAATTGCATTCAGCCTACTTAATAAGTCAAGAAACATTAAGCCATAAATATGTAAGATGAGCCATAAATATGTAGGAAATCAATTGATAGTTTCATTTATATTAGTTCAAGAGGAGATTATAATTGATGTCTTGACGTTTTTGTTCTCCTCCGACATATTTGGGTTCCCACACACTTCTTCTAGCATCACATTGATAGCTCCAACA